>JARSSU010047710.1:0-36362 GCA_029619165.1 Eurosta solidaginis
TTCTCTCAATTGGTTGGCTTTTCTCATTATTCTTTATTCTGGACAAAACAAACTTATTTTGCCGGAGGAGCGTTCACTTTTAAAGTACTTTAAATAAATCGATGTCTTCACAAGGTTAAACATAATTTTTTTTTATAATAGATCCAATCTTTTTGGCAAACAAAAGGAGCTTTCCTGCACCTAGTTACATTTTGTTTACTAAAAAAATATTCACACTAAATATAAGAACCACGGAATAATAATTGAGTGGTAAATTTTGCATTTTTTTGTTTGATTTTTGAAAGTTAACGTAAATTTTTTTTATTTTTATAAATTAAAAAAAAATTTTAATATTTTTTAATAAAGCTGTCATTAAATTTCACCAAATATTTACTATTTTATTATTTATTATTTTAATATAATTTTTTTTTCGAAGAAACATGTTATAGTAACCATTTCCGTTTTTTTTTGTAACTTTTCTATTTTGTTTTTTAAATTTTTGAGAATTTTTTTGTTGAAAATATTGTAGAGCTTTTTTATTAAGCTCTAAATTGGAGTTCTTTATAAATCTTAAATTACACAAAAAACAATTTAAGTAGGTAGTATCTATAAAAAAAAATTATATAAAGTTTTCGAAAAAAAAATTCATTTTTTAATTTCTTATGGCAAAACAAACATACTGCCTTTATGTATAAAAACTCTTTTGTAACCCGCAAAAATATCAAAGCATGTAACATAAAAATAAACAATGTGTAATTAAAAAATATATGCATTTTTATATGTATTAAGATTATTTCATGAAAAAAAATGTTTAGGTATTTTTGTACTCCAACGAACACCATCGAATTTTAGTATTTTTTTTTAATATTTTATTTAATGAAATTTAAAAAAATATAGCCAAGTTAAAAATTTCGAAAATAAAATTCCCATAACTTTCGTAAAGTTTTTTATAAAGAAAGAAGAAAAATAATATTATTTAATATTTGGACTAAAAAATATTAGAAATTTTTAAAATTATAATTTTTTTATTAAATATTTGCAATTTTTTTTTGCACAAATTTCGTAAAATTTATTCTTATTTCTTGTTCTGAAGTCTTTAAATTTGTTTACAAAACTTAAAACTTTCTCAAAAAGGCTTACTTTTTTAAGAAATGCAAAACTTGTTTTTGTAAAAAGCAAAATTTTTGATCAAAACAGTAAGTTTCGAGGTAATAAATATCCATTTTCTTATATTAATTCGCAAATTAATCGAATGTTATTACTTTTAAGTTACGTCCACTTCCATAGCGCCTTCCGGTAAGGATTGAATCGGAACATCAGTTATCAGTGGCTATCAAAAGC
The DNA here is from genome assembly GCA_029619165.1 of Eurosta solidaginis. Classification (NCBI taxonomy): domain Eukaryota; kingdom Metazoa; phylum Arthropoda; class Insecta; order Diptera; family Tephritidae; genus Eurosta; species Eurosta solidaginis. The sequence continues at coordinate 1,321 of JARSSU010047710.1, forward strand.
CACCTAACTATATACCAAATTTCAGGCAAATCGAATCGTGAATAGAATTTGATCGAATAGATGGGTCCCTGGTCCACCTACCGGAAAGAAACTTCACAGGAACACTCTCCGGGTTCGCACAATAAATACGATTTATTACAATAGATCAGACCCTCATCACTTCAAAAATACTCGGTTTATTATCAGTTGTATGCTGAACTTGAAACCTTTTTTTTTATATTGAAATTTTGATAAGGGTTTGTCAAAATTTTCATTCCCATTTCAACTTCAACATACTGTGTTTATAAACAGGGATGTATCTTTGTCTATAAATCTCACAATTGTTCATAATTTCATTTGCGCCAATTTGGCATCGCATTACAAAATGTTTTTTTTTCTCAAACTATTTTCTATTGTATTTTTTCTTAAGTTTATATTTAAATGCATGCTCACAAAATTTGACGTGATTTCATTCAAGTAAAACGCACACAAGCGTATCTAAACAATTGAAAAGCTATACAAAACAATGTAAAGATGCAAATAAACATGTAGCTACAGCTGTATATTAATACAATCTTAGTTTATTGTATATCATTTGCACATATGTACATATGTATGCACAGAATTCTGTTTAAGTGACGGCAGTTCAGTGCAAGGTTTAACACACAAATGCAAACGATGTCAGGAAAAATGGGAAAAAACCAAAAGTGCTGAATGGCGCAGGCTCTTAGTTGCAGTGAGCCGTGCGAGTTTTTTCTGAAACGCGCTTTGTATTATAATTTTTATACTCAGTTGAGCAGAGCTCACAGAGTATATTAAGTTTGATTGGATAACGGTTGGTTGTACATATATAAAGGAATCGAGATAGATATAGACTTCCATATATCAAAATAATCAGGATCGAAAAAAAAATTTGATTGAGCCATGTCCGTCCGTCCGTCCGTCCGTCCGTTAACACGATAACTTGAGTAAATTTTGAGGTATCTTGATGAAATTTGGTATGTAGGTTCCTGAGCACTCATCTCAGATCGCTATTTAAAATGAACGATATCGGACTATAACCACGCCCACTTTTTCGATATCGAAAATTTCGAAAAACCGAAAAAATGCGATAATTCATTGCCAAAGGTGGTTAAAGCGATGAAACTTGGTAGATGGGTTGACGTTATGACGCAGAATAGAAAATTAGTAAGATTTTGGACAATGGGCGTGGCACCGCCCACTTTTACAAGAAGGTAATTTAAAAGTTTTGCAAGCTGTAATTTGGCAGTCGTTGAAGATATCATGATGAAATTTGGCAGGAACGTTACTACTATTACTATATATGTGCTAAATAAAAATTAGCAAAATTGGATGAAGAACACGCCCACTTTTTAAAAAAAAATTTTTTTAATTCAAATTTTAACAAAAAATTTAATATCTTTACTGTATATAAGTAAATTAAGTCAAAATTCAACTCCAGTAATGATATGATGCAACAAAATACAAAAATAAAAGAAAATTTCAAAATGGGCGTGGCTCCGCCCATTTTCATTTAGTTTGTCTAGAATACTTTTAATGCTATAAGTCGAACAAAAATTTACCAATCCTTCTCAAATTTGGTAGAAGCATAGATTCTGTGACGGTAACTGTTCTCTGTGAAAATGGGCGAAATCGGTGGAAGCCACGCCCAGTTTTTATACACAGTCCACCGTCTGTCCTTCCGCTCGGCCGTTAACACAATAACTTGAGCAAAAACCGATATATCTTTACTAAACTTAGCCCACATACTTATCTGAACTCACTTTATCTTGGTATAAAAAATGGCCGAAATCCGACCATAACCACGCCCACTTTATCGATATCGAAAATTACGAAAAATGAAATAAAATGCCATAATTCTATACCAACTACGAAAAAAGGGATGAAACATGGTAACTGGATTGGTTTATTGACGCAAAATATAACTTTGGAAAAAACTTTGTAAAATGGGTGTGACACCTACCATATTAAGTAGAAGAAAATGAAAAAGTTCTACAAGGCGAAATCAACAGCCCTTGGAATCTTGGCAGGAATACTGTTAGTGATATTGCATATATAAATAAATTAGCAGTACCCGACAGATGATTTTCTGGATCACCTGGTCCACATTTTGGTCGATATCGCGAGAACGCCTTCACATATACATCTAAGGGCCAGTCGCTTTTAAAACCCTCACTAATACTTTTAATTTGATATCCATATCGTACAAATACATTCTAGAGTCACCCTGGCCCACCCTAATGGCGATATTCGAAAAGGCGTCCACCTATAGACCTAATGCCCACTCCCTCTTAAAATGCTCAGTAACACCTTTCGTTTGATACCCATATCGTACAAACATTCTAGAGTCACCCCTGGCCCACCCTAATGGCGATATCTCGAAAAGGCGTCCACCTATAGACCTAATGCCCACTCCCTCTTAAAATGCTCAGTAACACCTTTCGTTTGATACCCATATCGTACAAACATTCTAGAGTCACCCCTTGGTCCACCTTTATGGCGATATCTCGAAAAGTCGTCCACCTATAGAACTAAGGATTACTCCCTTTTAAAATACTCATTACCACCTTTCATTTGATACCCATATCGTACAAACACATTCTAGAGTCACCCTGGCCCACCCTAATGGCGATATCTCGAAAGGCGTCCACCTATAGACCTAATGCCCACTCCCTCTTAAAATGCTCAGTAACACCTTTCGTTTGATACCCATATCGTACAAAACATTCTAGAGTCACCCCTGGCCCACCCTAATGGCGATATCTCGAAAAGGCGTCCACCTATAGACCTAATGTCCACTCCCTCTTAAAATGCTCAGTAACACCTTTCGTTTGATACCCATATCGTACAAACATTCTAGAGTCACCCCTGGCCCACCCTAATGGCGATATCTCGAAAAGGCGTCCACCTATAGACCTAATGCCCACTCCCTCTTAAAATGCTCAGTAACACCTTTCGTTTGATACCCATATCGTACAATCATTCTAGAGTCACCCCTGGCCCACCCTAAAGGCGATATCTCGAAAAGGCGTCCACCTATAGACCTAATGCCCACTCCCTCTTAAAATGCTCAGTAACACCTTTCGTTTGATACCCATATCGTACAAACATTCTAGAGTCACCCCTGGCCCACCCTAATGGTGATATCTCGAAAAGGCGTCCACCTATAGACCTAATGCCCACTCCCTCTTAAAATGCTCAGTAACACCTTTCGTTTGATACCCATATCGTACAAACATTCTAGAGTCACCCTTGGTCCACCTTTATGGCGATATCTCGAAAAGGCGTCCACCTATAGAACTAAGGATTACTCCCTTTTTTATTTATTTATATTTAGTCTAGTAACAAATGTTTAGTACAGACACTTATGACTAAATTACAGAGACCAGCTTATATTAAGCAATGGAGAACATTAACAAGAAGAATTTATATTATTACAGATTAAGTAATTTTTTAGTTTAAGTTGAAAAGCGTATTTTGAGTCGGAGAAATCAATATCCAAAACACTAGAGAAGCAATTAATTTCTGATAGGGCTCTGTTAATAGGCGCTTTTGAGTTATAAACAGTTCTACTCAGCCCTATGAAAAAGATTTCAAAGTGGCGGAGGTTTCTACAGGGAGTATTTAAGCATAGTCTTTCAAGAAGCAGCGCGCAGTCAATTTGCCCGTGAAAAGATCGAAAATGAACAACGAGGCCAAAAGAATTCTGCGATTGTTAAGGGATGATAAGGATATTAGTTGGCATCGAGACTCATAAGACGGGATCGGTTCAGAGAAACGTAATGAAATAAGCGCGAAGCGCATAAAGATTTTTGAACCCGCTCCAGGCGATTGATGTGAACTGTGTGGTAGGGCCGCCAAATGAAAGCCACATACTCAAGTTTGGACCGCACAAAGGACGTATATAAAACTTTGAGTGTGTAGGGGTCAGAGAAGTTTGCGGAATGGCGTCTGACAAAAGCAAGCATTGAAAGCGCCTTAGAAATTGTGAAGCTGACGTGAGTGTTAAAATTAAACTTTGAGTCGAAGTATACCCCCAAGTCTTTAACTTCAAGATTCGTTCGAAGAAAGGTTTCTGCAATATGATAGGAGGTATGAAGTGGCCTCAGCATTTTACCATACGTCACAGTGTGGCACTTACTTATATAAGGAAAAGACGGTTCTTAACACACCAGATATAAAGCTTTTAATCTCAGATTGAAGAACAACGACATCATTATAACAACTGATCTCAGAATAGATCTTGAGATCATCAGCATAAAGCAGAAATTTGGTAGATGAGAAGCAAGAGCTAATGTCATTAATGAACAAGATAAATAGTAAAGGGCCCAGAATACTGCCCTGGGGCACTCCAGAGGTGGCCCAAAATGGTTTCGAATAAACACCGTCAATATTTACAACATTACTTCTGTTGTGCAGGTAAGATTTAATCCACTGTAGGAACGTAGAGTGGAACCCATAACAAGCTAATTTCGCAATTAAAATTTTATGAGAAATTTTATCGAATGCTTTGGAGAAGTCAAGGTATATTGTATCAACCTGAAAACCCCGCCTAAATGCCGCGTAGCAATCCTCAGAAAAGACAGCGAGGTTCGTTAATGTGGATCTGGCCGGGACAAAACCATGTTGATTGGCGCAAATCAGGTGTTTAATGCTAAAGTAAAGCTTGTCATTGACAACACATTCAAATAGCTTCGAAGTTGTAGACAATTTGGAAATAGGCCTGTAATTAGAACAGTTACTTTTGTTGCCAGACTTAAAAATGGGAGTGACGGATGCTTGTTTCCAGTCATCAATAAAAATACCCGATTCCAATGATTTATTGAATATAATCATTAAGGGTCGTACTAGAGAAGGACAATTTTTCAATAGAATAACTGAAAGATTATCAACATCAGTTCTGGAGGAATTTTTAAGTTTTATAATCCCCTCAATTATGTCTGCCTCAGTGAGAGTAAGTGACCCAAAATTATTAGCAGAGGGAGACTTAATTAACTTGTGTATGTTATCTGTATCTTCCACAGTTAAATCATTATCTGTGATAAAATTCGCCGAGAAGAAGTCAGCAAAGAGATTAGCAGCATCATTAACAGAGTTGGCAGTAATATTATTGTAGCTTACTGATTTCGGTATGCTAGATACGCTCTTCATGGAGTTAATGTAATTCCAAAAGTTCTTCGGATTGCTCTTGATGTTTACCTCAAAATTTCTGACGTACTTAGCATATAAAGACTTATTAAGATTGTTAAATTTTTTCTTATAAACAATAAACAATCATAAAATCGACGCTGATTAGTAAACTTATATTTTTTAAAGAACTTGTTTCTCAAATTTTTTAGATGTTTGAGCGCACTATTGTGCCAGGGAGATTTGTAAATTTTATTTTTATATATCGGCACGATTTTTTCGCAAATCTTATGAATTTCATTTTTAAATACATTGAAAGACTTTCCAACTTCACTTTCGCCAAGCATAGCATCCCAATCAACTCCACGTAAAGCAGAATTTAAACGATTAAAATCACATCTTCGAAAATTGAACGATTTTTTCATATTTGATGTAGGAATACAGAAATACTCAAAGAACTGAATTTCAAGCTTTAAGGGCAGGTGATGCAAGTTTGGTGGCGAAATTGAAGACGCAGGTTCCGAGATAACAAAACTAATATTATTAGTTACAAAAATTAAATCAAGAGTGCGATGTAAAGAATTATGGAAACTGTTAATTTGAGATAAACCAACCCCTCCACAATTATCAATAAGATACGATTCATAAGAGCTGTTAATATTAGTAGGAGTTAAATAGAGATTGTTTTCAAGAGAGATCCAGCTAACATTACTTAAATTAAAATCCCCCAGAACACATAGCTGCGTTTCTCCTGAACTTCGCTTAAGATTTAAGATATTATTACATGAGCCTTATAAATACTTTCTGGGCTGGACGGCGGAATGTATGAAGCACAAATGAGCAGTTGACCCAGAGAGCCATGAATCCGCACACAAAGTTGATCAAGAAGCGTGTCACTAACAGTTAAAGAAACAAGCGAGGCCTGGAGACCGACCCGGGCGGCAATCAGCACACCACCTCCTCTATTTAGGCCAGTCTTTGTTGCATCTCTATCCTTACGGAAAACATGATAAAGCTTAGGATCAAAAAATTCAGCATCTAAGAAATTACTATTCAGCCAAGTCTCAATGATGACAAATACATCATACTCCAATAAAGAACTAAATAGGCGCACATTTTCGGTCTTGCTTCTAAGGCCAGAAACATTTTGAAAAAAGATATTGATATATTTGCATGGCATGTGATTGACACTATGAACTAAGTCCGCTGTTGTAGTTTTGCGTCCTTTTGAAAAAAAACGGAAGTGGCTGATCGTTACATTGACTGGCCACAACTCAGCCTTCAGAACTTTATCAAAGTGCAATTCATCTACACCAAGTTTAAAATTAACATATGTACGGTTAATCGACTCCGATTCCTTAGCAAGCTTGAAACACTGCAGTTGACGCTTATTACTCATTACCACCTTTCATTTGATACCCATATCGTACAAAAACATTCTAGAGTCACCCCTGGCCCACCCTAATGGCGATATCTCGAAAAGGCGTCCACCTATAGACCTAATGCCCACTCCCTCTTAAAATGCTCAGTAACACCTTTCGTTTGATACCCATATCGTACAAACACATTCTAGAGTCACCCCTGGCCCACCCTAATGACGATATCTCGAAAAGGCGTCCACCTATAGACCTCATGCCCACTCCCTCTTAAAATGTTCAGTAACACCTTTTCGTTTGATACCCATATCGTACAAACATTCTAGAGTCACCCTTGGTCCACCTTTATGGCGATATCTCGAAAAGGCGTCCACCTATAGAACTAAGGATTACTCCCTTTTAAAATACTCATTACCATCTTTCATTTGATACCCATATCATACAAACACATTCTAGAGACACCCCTGGCCCACCCTAATGGCGACATTTCGAAAAGGCGTCCACCTATAGACCTAATGCCCACTCCCTCTTAAAATGCTCAGTAACACCTTTCATTTGATCCCATATCGTACAACTGAGACACCCCTGTTCCACCTTTATGGCGATATCTCGAAAAGGCGTCCACCTATAGAACTAAGCCCACTCCCTTTTAAAATACTCATTATCACCTTTCATTTGATACCCATATCGTACACACATTCTAGAGTCAGCCCTGGTCCACCTTTATGGCGATATCCCTAAATGGCGTCCATCCATAGAACTATGGCCTACTCTCTCTTAAAATACTCTTTAATACCTTCCATTTGATACACATGTCATACAACCACATTCCAGGGTTATCCTAGGTTCATTTTCCTACATGGTGATTTTCCTTATTTTGTCTCCATAGCTCTCAACTGAGTATGTAATGTTCGGTTACACCCGAACTTAGCCTTCCTTACTTGTTTTCTTTTGTTTTTCAGAAATTTTAGCAGCATTCGTAGGTGTATAACCCAACTAGTCAAAAGTACGCTTAGCTAAATACTTTCTCAATATAAGCCAGGTCAGTTCCTTATTAAAGCAGATCTCGCTTATTACAGGTAAAACAACGCATTGAACCTGCCCCCTATACTGTTATCATTAGGGGACGCCATCAGACTAGTGACCTAAATAATAGAATTGATTTAATAACTTTGTGATGTGTAAAGCTTGAATCTAGGGCGCATGTACCTACTCGGGCGCCATGACGTTTCTATGCATTGTACCGCCCTTCTATACGTTTTTATATTATTTAAGGAGCTCTGTAAGCAGAGTGACACAATTTGTAGAATTGGTCCAATAATTTTGTGATATACATATTAGGGTGGGTCGATTTGTATGGACGAAAGTTAACCGATATCGCGCCATCGATTTTTCGATAGGATTTGGGCTCAGGAAAAAAAGTTCCACACGCATACCCAAAAAAATAATTTTCGAGCCTGCGAAATTTAGTTTTTTTTTACTTTTTTTCGACTTAGATTTTTAAGGTTTTTTTATGACCTACTAAAAAATGTTCATATGTATACCCTGTCCGACCCAAAAATGTCCGCTAAAAACGTTGTTGATAAAAGTTTAAAAAAAAACAAAATTTTTTTTACAAATTTTACAATCAAATGAAATTTTTTTTAGTAGGTCATGAAAAAAAAACGCGATATCGGTTAACTTCCGTCCATATAAATCGACCCGAAAAATCGATGACGCTATATCGGTTAATAAATCGACCCAGTCTAATACATATACAGCTTTGATCTATGGAGCATGTACCTGCTCGGGCGCCATGTTGGCGGTGTGGTATACGATCTATTATATCGAGTGTACTGGGTTAAAGTGAAGGGGCAAGTAACAACAAAAATACTTTATAAAGGGTTTTCTTGAGTGGGTAAACTTTTGACAGTCATAACGCTAGCCCTCCAAGCGGAATCTGCCCCGAAAATATCTAGAGAATCCATAATAAGTATACAACACACTACACATTTGAGGAAAACGTGACATTATTTTCCTCTGGTGGATATCATTATTAATATAAAGCTGAGAGATAAATGACCTAGAGGTGCGCCAGCGACAGTTTTCGGAATAGTCGTATGCCGAAACCGAAGTAAGGCTTTATAAATAGTATATCTTATTATGCTTGGAATGTTACTCAGCGACTTGCACCAACTTCTCGTATCAAAATAATAAATAAGTGCTAATGGGAGTCATAAAGATTCGTCATACAGTATCATGCTAATAGCGGTTTAGAACCTACAGTATCCTATTTTCTGCGACTCATTTACAAATTTGCCTGTGTGATGGTTTGGCTTTCCGGCTATTTATCGCCTGCAGCTCATCTCGTTGTAATGGTTGCTATTAGGCGTATGTTACCTTCGACTTTGGCGTGGATGACAGGGTCAGAGTCTTGGGTTAAGTGAGGCGGCACTTTTTTTCCATATAATTACATTTCCATTAGCTCTGGTTTCAGCTTTCAACCGTGGAAGTGGTCACACAAATTCTGTCAGGGCTAGTGTTTATTTAATTAGTTTTCGGTTCTAGTCTCAGCTCCGCCTGGTGGTCAGTTGAAATCCTCTACTGGAAGATTTTAAAATCTACCATGTGGGTTGGCTAATAATTTACAAGTACAATCATAACTATGCTGGTTCATACAATCATACGTAACGACCACTATTTGTAGCTTTGTAATTGTTTTTGCCTGTGGGTGTTAAAAATTTCGTTGGCGGAAATGCAAATATTAAAACTCAAAAGGTCAGTGGGTTGAAATGACGTCAACTATGTATTTATCCAATTAATTAATTAAATAACTCAACAGAATTACTAATTTGAAACTCAAGCGATTAGTATTTACAGTCGCTTATTATATAATTAAATTGAAGTTGCTAATAATAGTCTACGTGTATTTGAACATAATCACTCGTTCCACATTATTGTGTTAATCATAATTATTTCCATACAGTTTTAAATTTGATTTTCCTTTATTTCGCTTCATTACAGATGGTTTCTCAAGTTTCCGTCAAGCATTTCCTGAGTGGTGTGAAGATGATAGCGCACAAAACAAAGAAATGGAATCTAGTCACAGTACACAGGCCGATCAGTTAATGGGACTTAGGTATGCTTCGTAATTCGCTTTTTTATGAATTTTTCTCTAACGTCTGTTCCATTTTCATATATTTGTCAGATCTTTGCGAATATCAACGCCACATTCAGATTCGGCCTGCAGTAGTTCTGCTGAATCTTCCGATTGTGAGAGTACAACACATCACAATATAAATGAGCAACCTGTGGAGATCATTCCTGGCCTATTCCTTGGCAATGAGTCGCATAGTTGTGATTCACGTGCATTACAAAAGTACAATATAAAGGTAAGATTGAATTTAATTGTTAGATTGTTGGTACCTGTGTACCTGGAAGAGCAACTTAAAGATCGCAATTAATCTCAGCGACAGCTTCCGTGACTGATTGAACTGAACTAGATAGTTAAGCCGGTTTATATCACGAACTTGCAGCTAGCTTAGCTATCTGATCACAAAAATGTGTTTCATACAAAGATTGTTAAACGGCATGTTGTTGTTGTTGTTGTTGTAGCGACAAGGTTGCTCCCCGATCGTTCAGTTATAGTCCCCTTCCTCCATGCTCGTTGTAGGTATTAAGGACAGGACCATAAATCTTCGGAACAACCACTTCTCTCGAGCACTCCAAGATCCGGCTCATCTTTTATTCTTGTTGTTGTTGTTGTAGCGATAGGAACACCCCCGAAGGCCTTGGGGAGTGTTATCGATGTTGATAGTCCTTTGCCAAGTACCAAGCCCGACCATCTCGGGAACGATTTGTTATGACCACATGCGACCTTCTTGGCCTAACCCGCCCTCCCCTAGATCCATGAGGGGTTCGGGGTCGCCAGAGCCTCGGCTGTTAATGAAATAGGATTCGCCACGGATAGGTAAGGTTGACATTAGGTTTGGAGAATCTATATATTGCGCTAGCAACCTGAAAGGGTTGCGCTACACAACCCCTTGAATCTGGTATCTTAGTCGCCTCTTACGACAGACATACCTACAGCGGGTATAGTCTGACCCCCTAACCCGCTAGGGGACCTCATCTTCTGTCGATACCGTCCATGATTCGGAGCCATACATCAGGACAGGTATTATGAGCGATTTGTAGAGCGTGATTTTTGTTCGTCGAGAGAACTTTACTTTACTTTTCAATTGCCTACTCAGTCCTAAGTAGCACTTGTTGGCAAGAGTTACTCTCCCTTTGATTTCTAAGCTGACATTGTTTTTGCTGTTAATGCTGGTTCCCACATAGACGAAATCCTTCACAGTCCCGAATTTACATCCGTCAGAAGTGACGAGGCGCGAATGCGCTTATTCTTTCTTGGATGGCTGCAAGTATTTCGCCTTGTCCTCATTTACCGCAAGACCCACTTTTTTGCTTCTTTTTCCAATTTAAGAAAGGCATAACTCACAGCGCGTTTGTTCAGGCCAATAAAATCAATATCTTCAGCAAGTCCAGATAGCTCTGGTAATTCCATCCGAACGTGTTCAATTAATAGGCCCTTCAAAAGAGCATTGAAGTTCTTGTGAAGGGATTGAAAATTCTATGGTTAACAAAACGGCAAAACATGAAGTGAATCCGAGTCTGGTGCTAAGGCCTGACATCTAGGCTGGTCTGAGCCCATGCAGTCTGAATGCCTTAGATAAGAGGGCAGTCGGATTTTCTTTGGGCAGCACGCTGATCTGACAATGCCTCTTTAAGTGTAACAAAGTTCTTTTGACCAAAAGAGGATTCCAGGATCATTGGACTATCCACAGTTCACCTTATATCCGTAATTGATAGGCTTTGGACGACACATGCTAAGGCTCCCACAATACCTCGTCCGGCTCTCGCCGCTCAAATCATGTTATTAAAAAATGTACTCTGCGTCGTTGTATTATCTTGTTTTGCAAACTGAAAAAAAATCCGTGAGCTTAATTTCACTCATTTACATTGTCTTACTTTCTTTCTTTTCAGTATGTTCTAAACGTAACACCGGATCTTCCAAATGTCTTCGAGTCCTCAGGCGACATAGAGTATTTACAAATTCCCATTACGGATCACTATTCCCAAGATCTAGCCATACATTTTCCAGATGCTATACGATTTATTGGTAAGTGCACACGGTCAAACCTTTTCTTTCTGAACCTCAATTTATACTCTCTTTTCTTCGCTCTCTCTCTTTTACACAGAAGAAGCACGTTCCAAAAATGCAGCCGTTCTGGTACACTGCCTAGCTGGTGTATCCCGCTCTGTTACAGTAACGCTCGCCTATCTAATGCAAACTCGTACGCTCAGTTTAAATGACGCATTCACATTGGTGCGTGATCGTAAACCGGATGTAGCACCAAATTTCCATTTTATGGAGCAATTGCATTCATTCGAGCGTAAATTACGTCCGGCCGGTACAGGCAGTGGCAATAGTGGGAGGAGTAATGCTGGCGATAATGAATGCACTGCCATGGATCAAAGTGGTGGCGGTGGCGGCGGAGGTGGAGGCAGCATAGCACCCTCTTGCACCGCCAGCACTGGTGGCTTAATGGCTGGACGTTGTGGTGGTGATATGGGTTCAAAATTTACATGTAATTGTATTGCAACAGATTGTAAATGTATGCAGACTGGCGGTTATATGGCGCAGCTAGCGAAAGCAGCCACAGGTGTATCACCCGATTCGGGTATTGAATTCGATCGATGGACGCCGTCAAGTGATACGGGATTGAAATGAGATCAACTTGTGGGAAAAAGTTTTGTATTACCGCCAAGCATTGTGGAGCCACCAGTGGCACATAATGCCGATAATGTGTCACCAGCTTCGACTACCTCGTCGTCAACATCGACAACAACAACAGCGGAGGCGGTGTCGGTGGTCGAAGTGTTGCCGAATGCTGCTGAGGAGCGCTAAAAAAGAAGCGAGATAATAGAAAGATGAAAATGGAAGCAGCTTGGTATGCGGCACTCGATGTTTGGCGGTTTTGGGTCGCGCGCAGGCACACGAAACTTTTTTCCTACAGGTATGGTGGGTGTGGTGGGTGGTGGTATAAGTGGCAAAGTTCTTGTTGAACAACAACTACAAAGCTAGCGCAAATGCTGAAACATATTACAAAAACAGCAAATTAAATTAAATTTAGGTTTAAGTAAGACAACAAGTGTCATTTTAAAAAAATTTGTTGTTTGCTATTTTTTTTTAATAGTCTAAAATTAAAAAAAAATATATTTATGTATTTAAAAGTTAAATATAAAAAAATTATTTGCTTCCTTTTTATAATTCGCATGAATATTAAATAAATAATAAACATGGATTATTTTATTAACTTTATTCAGTAAATGAAAAAATAAAAATAAATGTAGCTTAAGTAAAAATTGTGTACAGTTTAGGTGTATATGAATATGAGTCGTTCCATGTCAAACCGTTGAGTAATTGAAATCGATTTTTAAGGGTTTTAAGTGGCGATTAGGAAAAAACTGCTGTCAACTTGAAGTGAAGTTTTTATAAAAACGAAAAAAGAAAATTCTTACCAAAATCTTTTTTGCCTTACTAAAAATTTCCACCCAGTTCTCATATTAATAAAGTATTGCCAAACCAAAACATTTCTATGAAATTTTCCCGGCAATAAACTATAAATGTATAATGTGAATATTACAAAAAAAAACCAAAATTAAAAATATATTTGACAAACAAATCAAATTATAAAGTTATTGGATGCTTAAATATTTTTCTATATCTTAATGATTAAAACACACTTATTTTACAACATTTTTTTTTATTTGAAATAAACCATTTTTCAAAATTATTTTATTTTGCAAATTTTTTTTAAAATTCCAAAAATGTATCTTTTTGACAAGCGTAGGCCATAGGTCTAGGATTGTCAAAATGTTTGCTTTCGTGAAAATTAAAATGATATATAAATAATTTTTTCAAATTTTGGAATTTTCTTTTTTAAAAGTTAATGAATAATTGAAATAAACGCAAAATGATCGTGAAATGTAAAAAATATCTTTTAGATAAATCTTGGGTTCTAAAAAATGGTTTCTTATATTTTAGCCATAGAATATTTATTTTATTTTGTTGCAAAAATGGTTTCACAAATGTTTATTTTTATTTCAGTTTGGTAAAATTGTATTGAATTATAGACGCTGTTCACATAATATTTTTTTTAGTTCTAGAAAAAATTATAAAATCTTGCATAATTCAAATCGAACAAATTTATTCGACAATCCATGTTTTAACAAATAATAATTTTACTGAATTTTTTCCAATCAAAATTTAAATGTCAAGGAATGCTCATATATTTTCTCTGCGAAACATTAATTTAAACTCTTTTAAACAAAAGTTATTTCTACAATTATAAAATTTAGGTTTTACAAAAAAAAATCTTAAAGAAAATTTCTTCATGATCTTAAAAACTAACAAATTTTGCTAAAATCCTTTTCAAACTGGAAACATTCAAACGATTCTCTCTGTCTAGGAAGCGTAGTAAACGCAGAAAATATCCACGTTTTTCTAAATCAAAAATACAACACTCAGAGAACACTTACACAAGAAATATCTTTTAGATTTCATCATCCATTTAGCGCGGAAAATTAACTGAAAAATTAATATTTTATGCATTAAAAATATTTACAAAATTGCCGCGCACTCGAAGCAATAAGCTTTTTTAAATTAAAAATTCAATTTCAACATTACTTTCATATTTATTAATTTTCTATTCAAATATACATGGGTTTTGAGAATAGAATCCACACTTGCTACGGTTTCTATATAGTCTAGACAGAGAGAATTCTTCTATTATGAATTTTTATTTGCAATGAACGATTTCAAGATCAAATTTTTGGTTAACGACATTTTTTTGTGGAACAGCCCATGAACTGATTTTTTGTATGCAATAATCGAAATAATTTTGTTGTTGAATTTAAAAAATTTAAGTTTTACAAAAATTATTTGTAATCAAAATTTCTTCAACTACGTTGAAAGCTATAAAAAATTTTCTTTTAAGAAAAACCACATGCAATTTTTTATTGAGTATTTTTATTTTTATTGACAGTAACTTCAATCTTTTTACCGAAAATTCGCGTTTTCGTTTGAGGGTTTTGAAAAATACTTGACAGAAAAATTATTTGAAAATCTTGAAAATATATATTTTTTAAAATGAACTTCCTTAAATGTAGACAAAAACTTTCCAACACAAATACACAACTATTTCTATTCGAAAAGAGAGGATTGCACACGTGGTTAATTTTGACATGGAATGACCCCTATATATATAGACTTTTTATAAAATTACACATGCATATGTGTCTGTATTTAAAACTTAATACGAAATAATGCGTTAAAATATTGTAAAAAATTAAAAACTAAAAGTATTTTAATAGAAAACGTACAAGTTTTGAAAAAGAAGAAAAATTCAACTAAAAGCAAGTCAGATAAACAAAAAAATAATCATTTTTTTAAAACATATAACGAACGAACTGTAAAAAATCCCACAAATCTAAACTAAGGCAGTAAAATGTATGTATGTTTGTATTGTACATGATTTTCGTATGTATAAGTTTTATAATATATTAAGAAAGAAAACAAAAAGAAGCCAGAACTTAAAACTAATTTGTTAGTTTTAGCAATTATAGTTAGTTGTAGCTAACTAAAACAAACACTTGTGCATGCATATTCGAGCGTAGAGCAGTGTTTTAAATCATAGCACAAAAACATGCACTTACAGCACATAAACATTAACAAATTAAAATGATATTTAAAAATAAATGAATTTTATTTCTATTAATGCATTTTGTAGTTTGAATTTTGTAAATATTATATTTTTTTCATCTTATAATTTTCTTATTTAGAATTCATTACCAGTTTAGTTTGCTTAAATTTTTTATATTTTTTTACTTAGTATTTATTGTTTAAATTGAATTCAACTTTATATTTTTCTCACTTATATCATTATTATTTTCTTGCTCATTATTATTTTTTAACTATTCATTTAAAATAATGAAATGAAGTCATGACAGAAACAAAGATTGAGGTCAATCATATATTTTAGTTAAAATAAAGCATGAAGTGCACTAATTTGTTTCTAATTATTAAATAAAAAATATTCGCTAAGTAAAACAAACTTTATATAAAAATAGTTTTAAGTAATAAAAGTTCTTTTGAAAGAAACGTGCAAACTATTTGCCAAAACAATGTTACAGGAATTTGTTTAATTTTCTTTGATATATTTCTTTCATTCTATTTTAGTTGAATGTTCTCGAATTTACGTATATATAAGGTATCCTTATATTTTCTGTATTTTTTTCATTTAAAATAACTCGTAACCTGAATTGTGTTGCTGGAAAAGTAAGAACCAGTTCTAAGAAAGCGCCTAAAAGCAGACTTCATTCCGCGTGTTATCATGAACGGAAGCGAATGTATAAAAGGAAAAAGAAAATGGGGTACTTAGTATGATTTAGGCGGTTTTAAGGGATTCAAGGGATTGTTAAGAGGATTTATGGGGTTGTTAAGCGCAATACAAAGCTTCATAGCTTCCCAACCCAATTGTCAAACTCTCCAAACCGAGTCGAAGCCTGTTACAAATATTTATTTATTTATTTAAGCCAATTAAAAAAGAATGTTTTAGGCTAATTATAAAAGTGTAAAGTTGTTAACAATGTTAATATAAATTACCTGACTTATAAAAAGTATTTAAAATACTCAGAAAGCCATCTATCGAACAAGAAAAATCTATCTCACAAAATTTATAAATTCTATTGAACTCAATTAAAAAAAAATACATGTAAGGCGCGATAACCTCCGAAGAGATCTAAGGCCGAGCTTCTCTTCCAATTTGTGTCGTTCTCCTCTTGCTTTTCCCTACAAATTGGCCGGACGGGACCTACATGTTTTATGCCGACTCCGAACGACATCTGCAAGGCAGATGAGTTTTCACTGAGAGCTTTTCATGGCAGAAATACACGGAGCGCTTGCCAAACACTGCCGAGGGGCGACCCCGCTTAGAAAAATTTTCTTCTAATTACAAAAACTTATTTCTAAATTTTGATGTTGCTTTGCCCGGGGTGTGAACCCAGGGCATACGGTGTGGTAGGCGGAGCACGCTACCATCACGCCACGGTGGCCGCCGAACTCAATTAAGGCTCTAGTAATCGGAGCTTCCCGCGCATAAAGAGTCCTAAGAACACCAATATGAAAAAACTCAGAAGCACGAAGAGCTCTAGCCGGAATATTAATGAAAATCCTCTCAAGGACCACAGGGCAATCAACAACCCCACGTAACAAATCGAAAACGACGACAGCGATAAAATGTCCTCCTGTCCTGCAATGATTTTAAGTTAATCAATAAGCAACGAGCTTTATAAGTCGTGATAGGATCGAGAGCGCTAGTTTGCGTAATGCAAAGTGTACGAATACTTTTTGCATTCGTTCAATTCTTGCAACATGGCAGGAATAATACGGAGACCAAATGAAACAAGCGTACTCAAGTTTGGAAACGCACAAACGCGGAATATAAAAGCTTTAGAGTATACGGGTCACTGAAATCCGAACTATGACGCCTAACAAAAGCTAGCATGGCATACGACTTAGAATGCACACATTAATGTGACTTGAAAACGAAAACTTCGAGTCAAATATTACTCCCAGTCCTTAATTTCACTAACCCGCAACAGGGGCGAGTTGGATATTTGATACACGGTATCAATCATATTGACACGCTTCGAAAAAGTTATTTGAAAGCACTTTTTTAGGTTAAGTGATACCGATTATTATTACACCAGTTACTTAGTTTATCCAAAGCTTCTTGCAACAATACCGCACAATGAGGCTATGAATAGCAAGTATATCTTAAGGTCATCTGCATACAGCAAGAATCTTACTTTAGAGAAGCAAGAGCAAATATCATTAATAAACAAGAGCAAAAACAGTGGACCCAGGATACTACCTTGTGGAACAGCGGAGAAAACAACGAATGGATGAGACCTAACATCATCAACTACAACCATGCAACGACGATTATATAAGTGGATTCAATCCAACTCAAAATTACTGAGTGAAGCCTAAACAGACTAACTTTTTAATCAAAATAACATGGGAGACCCGATCGAATGCCTTGGAAAAGTCAGTATACACAGCGTCAACCTGATATCCTGCCTGAAAAGCTGCGAGGCAGTCATCAGAGCAAAATTGTCAAATTAGACACAGTTGAGCGTCCTGGAAAAAATCCATGCTGCTCTGGACACACAAAATTCTTAACACAGAAACGTAAGTTATCTTGGATGATACATTCAAAGAGCTTTGCCATGGTGGAAAATTTTGAAATGGGCCTATAATTAGTAATATCATTTTTATTGCCGCTCTTGAAAATAGGTGTAATGAACGCTAATTTCCACGCATCAATAAAAGTACCTGTAGATAACGAATTACTAAAAATTAACAACAGTGGATACACTAGGGAATCACTTTGTTTAAACAAAATTGCAGACAAACCATCGACATCGGTACTCATCGACGTCTTAAGCCGAATAATCCCATTAAGAACATCTTCCTTAGACAGTACTAGATTACCGAAGTCAATAGAAGCCTGAATATTAAAAGTAATATTATCATCGTTGTCAGAATCAGAAGTGAAATTGTGCATAAAGTATTTAGCAAAAAGATTTGCAGCGCCTTCCGGAGTATAGACAGCTTTTTCAGCAAGAAAAAGAGAGGACGGAATATTCGAAACTGATTTCTTCGAGTTGACAAAGTTCCAAAATGATTTCGGGTTCGATTTAAAGTTTTCTTCAAAATTTAAATATAATTTCTGTGTAAAAACTTATCCAGACACGCGAATTTCTTATCATACTCTTTATACAAGTGGAAAAAAGTTCGATTTTGAGTTCTTTTAAATTTACGGAAAAATTTATTTTTCAAATTCCGAAGTTTCATCAAGGCTCTATTATGCCAGGGCACTTTGTATTTCTTTTGGAAGTTAAGGGTATAACATTTCTACAAATTTGCAGAACAGTAGACTTAAATTCCTCAAACCTATTAGTGGTATCAAGACTGTAAAACAAATTATCCCAATTTATTTCCAGCAAAAGATTGTTCAAATCCGAAAATCGCATGTGCAGTGTATAAGTCGTGGCTACTATTGGGCGGTATATATGAAGCACAACAAAACAGGGTCTGATGAGCCTCGATGCATACGCATAGCTGGGCAAGTAGCGCACTATTATTTTCCAGTATGATTTCAGAAGCATGAAGTTTGGAATGTACCGGCAATGAAACTCCACCACCTCGTGCACAACTAGTAAGGTTTGAATTTCTATCTTTGCGAAAAACATTGTAATATGAATGTATCAAACACATAATTAGCAGTATCTGGCGACCTTATGTTCTTCATGGCACAAGGGGTGGGGGGGCAGGATGGCCCAGAACGTGAAACGTGGTTAATGGTGCTAGATTTATGTATGTGACTCACTTTTGATAAGTGAATTTTTGGCTTTTCTTGAGAGCCGTTTATTATGATATTCATACCCAGCCCTGCTGTTGTTGTTGTTGAAGCGATAAGGACACTCCCCGAAGGTTTTGGGAAATGTTGTCGATGTTGATGGTCCTTTGCCGGATGCTGATCCGGTACTCGACCATTTCCTTTTGCACTAATGCTTCCAACATTTCGTAGATTGTCAGCATTCTACACACCGAAAACGCGTCTTAAGTTGCGTTGACGACTCCTCTTCTGAGCGTTTAACCAGGTCTATCATATATTCCGATCTACGATATTTGTGACGCTGGTTTCAGGAGAACAAACGCGACTCTCTACCTAAGTGCGTTCGTTGCATCCGCGTCGCCTAGAATAAGTGTCTCCATCAAGACCTCCAAAACTGCCACGCTGTAGGAAGTCCATGAGAACCATGCTTCTTTGTACGTCCCTCATGTTTTCTCTAGGTTTTTTATAGTATTGCTTATTTTGCAGGCCTGATGCAGCTTCCATCTTTCTTTAGCTAGGCTGAGTAGAAGAGTTTTTCCGCCATTGGCCCAACTTTACGTGGTACCAAGATATTTTAGGTTAGGTGAGTGGTCTATTTAGCGGGCAGCATAGCTCGCTATGTCAATAGTGTCATTGAATGAAGGCCAATTCTCATTTCCCTCTCTAACGTTTACTTTTGTGGATGCCAGTTTTTAAGTTATTTCTTTGGTAAGTATTTGTTATTTTTATTTTTTTCTATTTGACTTTCAAAACAAATACTATTTATTTACAGATTCTTTTATTTTTTCAACAATTTGTAAAATAATCTAAACTAGCACACCTCAAATTGGAGAAAACAGCTTGACATACCACTTCTCGAAGTTTTGGCGCCAAATTTGTGTTACTATAATCTTTTACTGGAAAATTGAGAAAAATTATGATTTACGAAAATTCGCAAATGGCATGGTTTGAAAACAAAAAACAAATGGTGATGCGTACAAATACTTCAGGTGAATGTTAAAAATGTAGGTAGAACGATAATAAGGCTGTGCATAGGAAAAGAAAAATAATTTTAGTAAAAAACTAAAAACAAGACATTAGTAAAAAAATAAAATCAAGTAAAAAAATTAAAAACTAAAATTTATAAAAAAAAATGCATATGCAAAATAAAATTTCAAATCATAAGTAAATATAAAAGAGTTTTCTAAAATTTTAATATACATCATAGAAAGATATTTATTAATACGTTTATATATCACAATTTTATTATAAGGCTTTGTAATCACCAGTGCGGCATCATGAAAACTTAAAAATAAAAACATTTAAAAAAACTTATAAAAAAAAAGATTATCATACATACATATATGTACTTAAATATTATAAATAAAATTTCTAAAATTATACCCAACCAATGGTTGTAAATTTGGCTTAAAGAAAATAATTGCAAGAAAAAACTAATTTATATAATAAGCAAATTTATTGGCTTAACAAAATAGTTTAGCAAAAATTTGGCTACACTAATACATTTACACTAAACAAAATTTAAAATCATGTCGGAGGAATATTTGATTATTATTTTTTTTGTTAATTATTTAAAAATTCATGAAGAAAAATTTAAGAAAAAGAGTACCTAATAATAATAATTTAATATTGAAATTATCCATCGCCAACGTATTTTGTATATTAAAAAAATAAATATTAATATATTTGTAATAGTGATGTATTTTAAAAGTCAAATAAATTAACTCAATATGCGGTTGATATAAGAATTGTATTTTTTTAATCGAAAGGATAATTTTAGCCGACTTCCGCCCCTATTGCTAGAATAACTACATATTTTGGCGAATGTTAGCATCACTATGCTGTTAGTAAATAAATGCACAAAAACAATAAAGCAAGCAGCTACACTTGTGTACAATGTACACTGTACACGAACACATCAAAGTAATCCATTTACACACTTACATAGAAGGCGACGAAGAATATTCTACAAACATAACCAGCAGCTAAAGCAAAGAGCTTGTCCCACATACACATACATATATAGAATCTTATGTTTATTATTCTATATTTATTAACTCAAATAAAACTAAAACTAAAAGAACAATGTCTTATCTAAAAGGGAAAGTCCCAAATTATATATGCGTTGAAATTCAAAGTATTACTAGACGTTGGGTGTAGTTGCTAAAACTCAGCTGTTCTATCATGTTGCCACATACTGCGGCAGGTTTCGATTTGGGTAGTCACTACACCACCCCCTTTCCAGAAAATCCGACGATGTGCTGGCATCAATACTTGTGCTTGTGTTATTACTGCTAATTCATCTCTTGGGAAATAGCTGGTTTAAGTCTATCGATGGATACGTTTACGCGGCCTCGACCAATCATTATCGTGTATTTGTTCGGGTATCTGCTAACAACCAGATATGGCCCGTAAGGTGCTTTCAACGGCTTTTTAATTGTATGTCGCGTAGAAAAACATGACTACAAAAGCGCAGATCCTTGGGAACAAATACCGCAGGTTTACCATGCTGCGACGTTTTTATTGGTCGAACGGTCTCGAAATGCTGTCGTAGTTCTCGTAAAAATTATGTTGGTCCACGGGACCATCCTCCTCCGAGTCCATTATGTCACTAGAAGCCGAATAGGTTGGCCATAAATCATCTTTGCCACAGATACTCCCAAGTCTTCCTTAACAGCTGTTCTTAACCCCAGAAGGACGAGAGGCAGGACTTCCACCCAGTTTGCCATCCGCTGCATGACATCTAAGGGCTGCCTTTACAACTCGGTGCCATCTTTCCACCATACCGTTTGCTTGTGGATGGTAGCTGGTGGTATGTATATGTTTGACTCCTAAAAGTTTTGTCAACTCCCTAAATAAAGCGCTTTCAAATTGACGTCTCTGGTCTGTGGTAATTCCCGCTCGTGCAAATTGAGCCTCCACCTGCGCAAACCATAAACGCGGATCGGGTTTCCAAAACGGTGGCGGTTTTACTGCCAACCGTGCCACTTGAAATGGAGCTATTGCTTCGTGAAATTTTTCTTCATTCTCTTTGGCCATGATGTGGAAAATGCCTCAGCAATGCTTGGTTGTACTATTCTGTTGTCGGGGTCACCACTTATAGAATCTTATGTTTATTATTCTATATTTATTAACTCAATAAAACTAAAACTAAAAAGAACAATGTCTTATCTTTAAAGGGAAAGTCCCAAATTATATATGCATGAAATTCAAAGTATTACTAGACGTTGGCTGTAGTTGCTAAAACTCAGCTGTTCTATGATGTTGCCATATATTGCGGCAGGGTTCGATTTGGGTAGTTACTACACATATGTAGTCATCAGCGAAGAGCAGAAGTTGTTCACATACACACGCATATAGCTAAATAACCAAGTATGCGATACAGCTGTTCCATGTTCGTGAAAAGTCTAGACCTTAGGAAAAATATGCGAACGAGGCAACAGAGTGTATAAAAGCAGCATCAATTTGATTAAGCACGCTATTAGTTTTGAAGTATAATTGCGAAGTACTCCTCCCAAATTAGTGTAAACAAAGACGATTTTGCAATACTGAATATTGGAGTTGTTTATTCGAAAGTTCGACGATTCGAAGGTTTAAAATAAGCGGAATTTCCCAAAATTCGTTAGAATATATTATCTCAAGCGAGGATTTATTGAGAAATTTTTATGTTTAGGTAGTTTTATGAACATGTTCACGCATGAATCCATGTTAAGCTGGAAGTTTGTTGGGTAGTACTTCGGCAGCAACTCTGGAACAAGAACTCGGCGCTACAACTCAGGCAGGCTTCCACAAACTTCAACGCGTTCCTTGGAATCTTAAAACTAATGTATTCCCAGTTAAGTAATTAATTTCAGAGAAGAACGTTAAGAAGATGTATAACATCTAATATACAATAAATCCGCAATAGTTTATCTACGCGCTCACATATATCCCATCGCTAGGAGCTAGATTATTGGCTGTAAAATTTTCAAGTCTCTCTATTTCATGCTTCCACTTGGAGATGACAACAAAGAGGTGGTTCTATGTCTATGAAAAAAATTTAAAAATTATAATTACCGATGATCCAAAGGGAAAATTTTATATGAGAAATCTAGTTATTTTATTACCGATTGCGAGTTAAGTACGAAAATGGAGATTATCTTCTTATATGTAAACTAGGTCAAACACAGTTGTTATTGGACTGAAAATCGTATATGCTGCACAGTGTTAAACGTACATAGATAGATAGATACATAGATGTTGTGAGGTTAAACATTGCGACTTATTGGTCTATTGTGCCCTCATTCTCTTTACAACACCTCATCCAAGAAGTGTATGTGACTACTTTCTAATTTCGATGATCCTAGGATCGTAAGTCTTCGTCTCGCGACTGCATCGCATTCCATCAGGATTTGTTCTGCAGTCTCATCTTCGCGATCACAGAATCGACAGAGGCTACTAGACGATATTCCCAATTTATGCATATGCTCTTTAGCCTACAGTGACCTGCAATATGCCTGTTAAAATTCTAAGGCTACTTTTTGGGAGGTTAATCATAGCTTTATATCGCTTTGAGTTGTACCCTCCTATTAGTGCCTTTGCCTGCCGAAGTCCTGGACTTTCGCGCCAGTGTTGTTCTCTGAGGCACGCCTCTTTTTGTCTAAACTCTTCCCTTATTGTATGTGACACTATTGGCACGATGGGCTCGGGTCCTATTGGCTTTTCGGCCGCTGCCAACCTGGCAAGCTCGTCCACTTGCTCGTTACCACGTTAAACGTTACGCTTTCTGAATCTTTCTATTATATATCGCATTTTCAGTAAGAAACAGAGAACCGGAATTAGTAGTGACAGGTGAAAGACGCCAAGCCGTGGATCAGCCATCGTCTAACACGTCCTACCCTTTGTATATTTACATTTCATTAGTAGAGCCTATGTAACATAAAAAATACACATAGACTGTTAATTTTTTGCATTAACTTTCAATATTTTATTCAAAACAATACAATAGCATACATTTTACGCTTAATCTAGTAAATAAATTGCATACAAAATAATGCTGAGTAATTTTTAGGACCCGTATCGATCAAGAGCTTACGACCTGCTGCTTTAATTTCAAATGTGGACTAGTTATGCACCATTACGTTATAACTTGTAAGCTAATTTTTTTTTGACTAACGAAAGTAACAATTCATAAATTTTTTCGCTTAACAGTTTTGGCCCATAGTTTAAAAATTACAATTTAGCATAAACAATTTTGGCCGTTAAGAATCGATACATAGCATACATACAAGCAAAATGAATACTTATAGATTAATTTATTGAATTGGCAAATCTGAATAAACGTTGTTCAAAAATTTTTTATTTTTGTAATACCGCACATACGCATCGATGGCACTAACGCTTTTTTTTTGCTAAAAATTAAAAAAAAACTAAAAAATCTAGCAGGAAATAAATTTTGACCAAAAACT
This sequence comes from Eurosta solidaginis, assembly GCA_029619165.1. Classification (NCBI taxonomy): domain Eukaryota; kingdom Metazoa; phylum Arthropoda; class Insecta; order Diptera; family Tephritidae; genus Eurosta; species Eurosta solidaginis. The sequence goes on from JARSSU010047710.1 coordinate 25,777, forward strand.
ATCAAGTAATAAAGAACAAGAGTCATACAATATAATAAACAGACTAATAAACAGAAAACTATCAAGTAATAAGGAACAAGAGTCATACAATATAATAAACAGCACTTATAATCAAGGAACAGAAAAAAGAAATTAAACCTAAATCACATCTAAAAAATGCTGAGTTACTTTTACTTAAATTCTTATTTTGAAAAATATGGTAATAGACTTTTGGTTGTTTTTTTATTTGTGACTTTTGTAGTATATAGCAGCAGTAAGTTGCGTTATTTTATGTTGTCTCAAACATTTTTTTTAATAAATGTCGCATGAGATATTGTCAAGAAAACATCTTTGTTTTCAGTATTGTCCATGGTTTTCTAAATCTTAAGGCATTTACAAGCCCTTATTGAAATATACACGCTCTGGCAGTTGGCCTTTGGTTCTAGCTTCCATATCGGCATATTTTTCAGACTCTAACATTTTGATGGTGGATGTCTTCAAGGAACTGCAAATAGTACAAGATAATTAAATTAAGTTAAAGTAATTTATTCCAGCAACTTATACCAGATAACACTTTTTCGCAGGTTTTACTCAAGCTCAATCAAATTTGTTTCATCCCGCAACTTTTCAAAAGTAAGAGCAATTGTATATGAAAGTTTAGTGAAATATGAAATGATCTATTTACGTATGCTACCAAAGGGAAAGTTTCGTATTTTTCATATACTTTACGAAGCCTTTGATAAATCGCTTCAAAGCTTGTAAATAACTCGATGCAGTCCCACTGTCTGCCAACATCAATTTTTCCATTAACATTGGCAAGTATTTTAGTGTGTATATTTAATCTAGACTTAGCTCATATGGCAATATTTATAGAGTAATCTTTTTACGGGTCAACATGGGTATAAGGTCTTATAGCCTCTGTCGGGTTAGTGACAGCTAGGATCAGACTGCAGAACACTTTGTGCTCGAGAAAAAAAGACTAAGAATTCCTGAAATGGGGTAAAATTACAAAGTAGGCTCATACACTCTCTAAAGCCGAGCACCATTCCTGATTTCCTCAGGCAGCTCAGTTTGGCCAAAGTGCTGTGAAGAGAATGAGGGCACAACAGACAAATTTTTTTCATATTTCAAAATGAGTCTTTTCTGGTTCGCACACTGTAAATTTAAAACTGTGTGTAGCGCATATATAGCTTACTTTCAACCCCCTTCAGCGGCGATCCCGTTCATAACACGGGCTTGGCGACCCCAGCTTCTGGACTGAGGGTGGGGGGAGGGTGCCTGAAGGTTTGTGGCCATATAAATGTTCGAGTGGTCGGGCCAGCACCTATGGTCTGTGACGGAGCATCACTGATCCTCAAACCTCAGTAACCTTCGACTTGTGGCGTTGGTTGTAGTTGAAATTATACCACTTCCGAAAATGCACTGTCATGTCGAGAGTATTCAAATAGAAATTCTCAGTTTCTTAAACACTTATTGGATCCGACTCAATTCTGGCCTTTGTTGTTGTTGTTGGTGTAGCAGTGCATTCTGGCCTTTCAAAGCCTCGAGTAAAATGTTATCTGGTTTCTGTGTGTCATCCTTAGCAAAAAGGCATAAAAGCTCATTTATTCATTTACTGCCATCCTTAGCAAAAAAGCATTAAAGCTCATTGAATGATTTTACTTTTTCCACGTTTTTTCTAAGGATGGCCACGAAAATCCCTCGACCTATGCTATCGCATTTCTTTCACATACCAATTTTGTGGGAATAAAGCGCAAGCTGTCGGCACCATGACCAGTAGACTAAAAATAAAAGTTGGTTAGATCATTTAATAAACTAAACAAATCGCTCATTTGCTGCAACGTCGTCATAACTCAAAAAACATAATATTCAAGGAGAGCCATTCAAATATTTTAACTGCCATAATTTGCGCATATAAAGGCATATTTTCATTTTTATAACACGTGCTAATTTTTTACTGATCGCGAAGATTTTTTATACAACATAGATCATGATATTGGGTACGTTTATATGTTATTAACTCAAAAGTCATGTTTTTTGTGTTATGACGACGTTGCAGCAAATCAGCGAAATGTAAATTATAATATAACTCTTACAAGCATCCAACCATAGCCGTTTGGAAAGGCAAATCAATCCAGCGCATACGTCGATAAGCTGGTATTGTCTCCAAACGTTCCATAATGAAGGGTAATATTAGCATACCCGGTGCTGCCATGGTAATACGTGAGAATGTAACTTGTGCAATGCCTTTTATGGCAGCTAAACGACTACGTCCCACTATATTTCCATTTTCATCCTTTACCTCAATGCCATTGAGTATTTCATTTTGACGCATTAATGGAATGTTAACACAATTAGCCGCAGCAACGGCAGCGAAGGGCACAAAGCGCTTTGATGAAAAATTTAATATAAATGTACAATGTGTAATATGTTGAGAAGGCCAGAAAAATAGTAATCGTACCTGAAATAGCGGACCAGCACGCTTACCCCAATATCGCCTACAACCTATGGCCGCTACTAGCGCCGATGTAGTAGCCGATACATATGCCACGCCCAATTGTGTAATTGTAGTTGGCGAATTTGCATTACGGTTAGTATAATTAACTACAGCGTTGAAGGATTGATTAATGAATTGCCAGAGTACAACGGCTGGCACTGTCCGATAAAAGGCCAACATTCCTCGGTTATCAGCATTCCTCCGGGAACCTAGATATACCAGGGGATCGGTGGAGAAAAAATGTATAATCTAAATTAAAAATTATTTTAAGGAGATACCACGACTGTGCGTGGAGGTTCCGCTACAGACGTTGCAACGAAAATAATAATTTATTTGCATTGGAAGGGCTCCGTCAAAACCCTCATTTCGCATTATGCTATTAAAACTGTAGATGGATTTAAAATAAAGGTAAGGGTCCCATATAGAACGTTTTTGGAGTGGAGAGATTCACCGACACCACACTTGTATGATACAATGAAAGCTCAAAGACACCAAAAGGCATTGCAGAACCATGAGGCTGACTCTCCAGAAAGGTATCTGGTAACCCTTCTCGGCAATAGGGCCGCAAACAATTACTGTTTTTGTAATAGCAAACCACTAACTGAAGATTACTTAATTTAAAGTGAAGGGATGTCTTAAGTGCGATCCAATGTGAAGGAAATCTGAGAATTGGTATGAGGAGGTGAAAGTAATATCGGTCCATCAGCCATTGAGTTTCACGTCAGTGCCTTCTGCAGCAATATCGCACGCAATTAAAGGTGATGCAACCAAGGAAAAAATTGTTTGAAGCCATTGGATTGCAACACCGAATCATCAGCGCTCAAACTGGTTTTTGGCCTAATAGTCTTCGTCACTCAGTAGTGCGGATTGCCATTTCTTCTGCTGTTGTTGTTGTTGTTGTGTTGTAGCGATAAGGTTGCTCCCCGAAGGCTTTGGGGAGTGTTATCGATGTGATGGTCCTTTTCCGGATACAGATCCGGTACGCTCCGGTACCACAGCACCATTAAGGTGCTGGCCCGACCATCTCGGGAACGATTTATGTGGCCACATTAAACCTTCAGGCCATCACCCTCCCTCCCCAACCCCAAGTTCCATAAGGAGCTTAGGGTCGCCAGAGCCTCGTCTGTTAGTGAAACAGGATTCGCCGCGGATAGGTGAGGTTGACAATTGGGTTTGGAGAAGCTATATGTTGCGCTGGCAACCTGCAGGGTTGCGCTACACAGCCCCTTGAATCTGGTATTTTAGTCGCCTCTTACGACAGGCATACCTACCGCGGGTATATTCTGACCCCCCCTAACCCGCCATTTATGAGGTGGGTTTGGTCAAAGGCTGAGGTATGCTCAAGTCAATCCAGAGTCGGATGGAGGTCCCACTTCCCCCACCTAAATAAATACACAGTAAATTAGTGTTTTGATTTCGAACACACACACACACGCGGCTCTTAGGCTAAAATATCCACAACCTTGAATCCAGGAGAGAGAGAGAGAGAGATGTTCACTAGGTAGTGTCGATGACAATATAGTGTAACCCAAGGACGACGGCTCTCCAAATCCGCTATCGATAAAAGTATGTTGAGCTTCAAAATTTGCTTCGATATATGTGGACGTTAAACGATAAATATACTCTTCGAATATTTGGAGAGCTTTATCAGTGTGGGCAACTTTTTTTCCGGTTATAGATCAGGAATGTTCCGAAAGCTAGCACCATTTGATAGGCCCGACCCCTGTCCTCATTCCGAAAGGAAATTGGATATATTTCGTTGGCATCAAGGAAACAACCATCCATCTTACGAAGAACTTCTATCTCACTACCATTACTGCTTACAAATTGCTCGCATTATAATAAAATTATTGCCTTTTGTTTCTGTAGACAATTTAATTAGACCTACAAGGCGGCCTGTCGGGACGAGTACAGGGATCTATTTAGGATCTACAAGCGTGAAATTACCAGGGCGAAGAGAAACTCATGGAAAAGTTTCTATACGGACATAGAGTGCTCCAGCGAAACAGGACGGTTCAAAAAAGTCCTAGCAAAGGGAAACATAGTCCATGGACTAATATAGAAAGAGAACGGGGAATGGTCACGTAATAGTGAGGAATCCCTTGAGGTGCTTCTCGATACACATTTCCCATCGGGAGACGGTTTAGAAGAGCCAGCAGACATCACTCACACTTCGATCACGGAGCTAGTAGTGCCGGGCTTGGTGACCGATACCAAGATCGAGTGGGCAGTGAAGACGTTTTCTAAGTTTAAATCGCCGGGCCCAGAAGGAATATTCCCGGCCATGCTACAAGTCTCAAGTAGGGCGGTCGTGGAATGGCTTAAAATAATATTCGATGGGTGCATAAGACTGAATCATGTACCGCACTCTTGGAGAACTGCTCGTGTAGCTTTTCTACCAAAGGCGGGGAAGATCGGTCACGTGTATCCCAAAGAATATAGACCCATCATCTTAACATCATTTCAGCTCAAAACCTTTGAGAGGCTGATAGATGTGTACATAAAGTCCAACGTGAATGAAAAGCTGCTCTCCACAACACAGCATGCGTACCCCAAAGGCAAGTCGGTAGACACCGCATTGCATAGGGTGGTAATAAGCCAGATGACGTTGCAATTGTCATAAGTGGAAAGTGCCTTCCAACGATTAGTTCTTTGATGGATCGGGCGCTTCGGGATATTCATACCTGGGCATCTAATGTCGGGTTGAAAGTCAATGCGGAGAAGACGGATATGGTCTTGTTTACAAAGAGGTACAAGGTCCCAAATTGGACCAGGGCTAAGTTAGGAGGGCTGACCTTACAGGAGAAACCTTGCACAAAATATCTAGGAATCATCCTAGACAGTAAGCTGTCATGGAAGATCAACGTGGAGGAGAGGGTCAAGAAGGCCTCACGGCACTCTATGCATGTAAAAGAATGCTGGGGTGTACGTGGGGCCTATCACCCTCTCTTTCTCATTGGGTTCTTACAGCGATTGTAAGCCCTATTCTATACTATGGAGTTCTTGTTTGGTGGAAAGCCACCCAAAAAACAACATACCTCAAAAAATTAGAGGGGTATGCAGACTATCGATGCCCTGAAAACAACCCCGACGGCTGCACTGTATGCCATTCTGCACATCCCACCTGTAGACCTGGTAGCAAAGAACAAAGCGTTAACGACCGCAACCAGGCTCGATGCTTCGGGGCAGCTTGAGCGCCGACCATATGGCCATAGTAGTATAACGTGATCAATCACAAGACGAACAGACTACATGATTCCCTATCTGCGCTTCGAGGGAGATTTTAAGGCCACAATAGAGGTGGACGGTTGGCGCAAGGGTGCGCAAATGGCAGACGAGGCGATACATGTGTACACCGATGGTTCCAAAGTAGTGGAAGGAGTAGGGTCTGCGGTATACTGCGCTGATCTGGAAATAAGCAGATCCTACAGGCTGCCGGATTACTGTAGAGATTTCCAATCGGAAATATTAGCCGTAACCAAAGCAGTAGAAACCCTGGAAGAGAGTAGCTTAAGCTGCAACCGCGTTAACTTTTATATTGACAGTCAAGCAGCAATTAAGGCAATAATCTCGCATAGCACAGCATCTAAATGCGTGTTAGAGTGTAAGCAATCTCTGGAGATGGGAATGAAAAAGCGGACGAACTAGCGAAAAAGGGCGCATCCGTTGAAGCTTGCTCCGTAGATGTCCCAATTAGATTGGGCGAGATTAAGCGAAAGCGAAGGCGAGAGGCGCACATGATCGACCAAGCGGGAAAGGCGTGGGTTTAAGCGCGGGGCTGTAAAGTGTCGAAGATTATGTGTAGGTCTTATAACCTTAGACTAACACAGTTTCTTCTATCATTAAAAAGAGAGGACTGTAGACTCATGACGGGTATTCTGACTGGACACTGCCTACTGGCGTCACATGCCTTTAAATTAGGCTTGGTCAGTGATAGCAGATGTAGGAAGTGCGGGTTGGAGGAGGAAACGATCGAGCACGTTCTGTGCTCGTGCCCTGCACTTGCCAGGCTCAGATTCCAGGTATTAGGAGTGATACAGCTGTCAGATCTAGACGCAGCAAGTGGCTTAATTCCTAGGAAGCTTCTAGTATCTGCCAAGAGGACGGAGTTATTTTATAACATAGGTCCTGGTTTTTGATAGGGTTTTTCAGTTTGGTTGTTAAAACAAACTTCTGGTAACATTACGGACTCAATCAGTCTATGTGAGGTCCTCATGGACCGGCCAGTTCAACCTACCTACCTACCTACAAGGCAGCCGCCGTGGTGTGATGGTAGCGTGCAACATCAAAAACTCTAGAAACAAGTTTTTTCAATTAGAAGACATTTTTTCTAAGCGGGGTCGCCCCTTGGCAGTGTTTGGCAAGCACTCCAAGTGTATTTCTGTCATGAAAAGCCCTCACTGAAAACTCACCTGCCTTGCAGATGCCGTTCGGAGTCGGGACTTAAACAAGTAGGTTCCCGCAAATTTGTAGAAAAAAAATAGGAGCACGACGCAAATTGGAAGAGAAGCTCGGCCTTAGATCTCTTCGAAGGTTATCGCGCCTTACATGTTTTTTTTTACATACAAAAATATTCAACTAGTAACATTGTATATATGTAGATGAATATTTGCAAATGACGACTTATCGCTACAACAACAATAACAACAACAATAACAACAACAAAAACAACAACAACTAATCGTAGATAGACGAGATTTTGGCAATTAAAAAGTAGGCACGTCAAAACCCAAGCAAACTGAACGCTCGATCGCAATGGTATGACGACAACAAACAGAATGGCGATACATTTTAAATATAGACGACAGCAAGTCAAGCGACTCATAACCAAGGGTACACACATACATAACATGTATATAAATATCGGATCAAATAAAAATAATTTTTAATTAATTGGGCATTCAAACAAAAACTAGCAAGCATATCTATGACAGTGATTTGTTGATGCAAACGTTTGGCACGAGACTAACGCGCTTTTATTAGTGTCATGTTTTTGTTGTTTGGACAATTTCAAAAAGTACGTTATTGTGCTAGTCATAAAGCTAATTGATTAATAGCAGTTAACGAGTAGGAAATTGGTAGTTTTACTAAGCTAAATAAAAAATTGCAGCGTAAAAACTCACTTGAAAACTCATGCGCCCCGCTACATTTTGCAGCTCTCCTGAGTCTGGATGGAAGGCAGACGAATACAATTTCATTGCATATTTGACTTCTTCTTGTGTAGTATTTTTGGGTTCTTGTCCATTGCGATATTTTTCCACCAGCGTTTTTGCTTGTAATAAACGTTCATTAGACACGATTACAGTACGTGGATCGGTCATCCATGCAAAATAACGAAAACGACCGGAAAAAGTGCTTAGATCGAAAAGTGGTGCATCCACATTGATGCGTCCTAATAATAAAAGAGGTAGTGAGCGAATTAAAAATAAAACATACTGGTATTTTACTTACCCGTAGATAGTGACATTCTTTGCTATTTCTACGCTGATTTCAATATTGAATGGCTGAACGAAAAAGCTTTGCGGTATTATATAACCTGGATATTTTCCGTTTAGCGCAGCTTATGATGGCACTGATTGAAATGCTTTGTTAATAAGATACATAACGGAAAAAATAAACAAAAAACAACACCAACAACAACAACAATGTCACAAATATGCAGTGCATACACAAATAACAGAAAAACAGAAAGCAGCTGCTATTCACTCAAAACGTTCTTGATTGGTATTTGCATTTGAATATTTTTGCCTTATTGGACTTTACGCGAATTATTTGGCTACGATCCAATTAAATTTAGAATACCAACGTTCATGCCAATTGCAAGCATTGTTGTTGTTGCACTTTTAATGGAAATATGCTTACACAAATGTCGTACTTGATATCTTGATATTCGCGTTTTATATCTTCCCTTTCCTTCGGTAAATCGCGCACAATTAATTAATTGCAGAAAAATTTAATTCAATTGTGCAGATAAGTCAACCAGAGGCAGCTAAAAAATTATGAATGAAGCACACGCTGTCATTTTTGAAAAAAAATCACACAAATCATCTTTTGTTTACATGTTTCGCACACAGCTGTGTTCGAAAAGTAGTAAACGGCGCTGCCACCAGTGATGGTGATCAGAAAACGAAAACAATAGCTATCATCCGGTGGCAAAATCCTGAGCCAGATAAATAATTTTGCATGTAAATGCAACAACAACGATTTGAGCCAGATAAATCCAGATAGAAGTCTGGTTCAATTTGTGAGCCAGATAATTTCTAAATTACTCTTTTTAAGTTTGCAACGCGGCCTTTAATATACCTACTTTTTCAAAATTAGATGTCGCTGCTTAGCCTTTCGCCGTATGAGTTAAATGAAAAACAGCGGCGACATCTGCCTATAACATTTCACGTGTGCGAAATTTCACGACATCTGCTTCTCAAGTCTCTCAATGATCCAGAGCATTCCCGTGAGAATGGAGCGTGAGCCGGAGCTGTAAAACTCACTGAAAGACGGCAAATGAAAGAATACGAGCGACAGTGAGGACGCACTTAGGGCTTCATCTTCATTTGAGATTAAACCCGCAATAGTCAAATGTGTGGAAAAGCTAAATCTGCTTGTAATGCTGCTCACTCGTCTAGGTTTCTTCTAGGTCATACAGAAAAGCAAGACATTGAACAGGCATATCGCTAGTTCATACGGCCTTGTACCTACTTAAGATATTTTTTTAAACGCGGCAAAGGACCGTTTATGCAACAAATGCGTTTTTGGCAGAAATATTACGTATCTCAACCCCGGTTTTGGAGCAGTGCGTGCTCAATTTTCTGTTTTTTTGTGAATGTCGCTTGATAGATTCAAAAATTCTTAATTTCTGCTACATATTTCTGTTTGGGCCAAACCCGGGGTTGGATTTTAAATAATGTACCACGATTTTCAAACTTTTGTTGATTTTTAGGGGTATAGGGGGCGCTAAAACTCACCAAAATTAATTCGACGGATCTAGGAAACTCTTAGGTTATGAAAACATGTAAAGATGTCTAAGTTCGGGTGTAACGGAACATTATATACTCAGCGTGAACTTTAATTGTACATTTCATATCAGATAAATTACTTTTCTACATAACACGTGGCACCGCCCGTTAAAAAAAGTGCTTCCCATTTCCTCTTACAATAAAACTTGATAAGTGAAATATCATTGATTCAAAACTATTTTTTGCTAAGATATAGCTTATTATTTTCGTCTACAACCCTTTTAAAAATCTTTATATTAAGTGGGCGTGGATCGGTTAAAGCGTCCACTCGTCTCATATTAACGATTTTGATTTATGATTAATAATATTTGTAAAATTGACATTTATCACAAGTGGGAGGTGCCACGCTCATTTAATTTTTTTTTCAAATTTTTATCAAGTCTCAATATCACACGTCAAATTTCAACGTTCTAGGTGTATTATTTACTAAATTATCATGTTTTTTGTGTTTTCCAAAATGTTATATATATAAAAAGTGGCGTGGTTATCATCGATTTCGCTCATTTTCAATACCAATCTATTCTGGGTCCAGATAAACTAGGGTCCACATTTGGAGAAGATATCTCAATATTTACTCAAGTTATCGTGTTAACCGACAGACGGACGGATGGATATGGCTCAATCAAATTTTTTTTCCATACTGATGATTTTGATATATGGAGTCTAAATCTATCTCGATTCCTTTATACCTGTACAACCACCGTTATCCAATCAAGTTAATATATCTGTGTGCAAAACACGCTGAGTATAAAAATTTCGAAATACATAGAGATTGTATATTTGTTTGCACTTATTTTCGACCTGCCACCACCTATTAATGTTCTAACCAAAGAAAAACACAAGTAAATTCTATGTTGAAGAAACTGGCAACGCTATTCACCACTTTCATATGTATTCATGTGTTTAATTGCAAAAACGAAAAAGCGACAATAGTATCGTATAGGTTTTCACGAACAACTTTAATCGTTTGAAAAAATATTACTTCCGTTTTCAGATTCTGAATCCTGGCAAAGATACGCGTCCATGGTTACCAAATCGACAAGTTCGACTCGAATTTGTGGTGTGAAGCTTACGTTCCAAAATCACCAAATTTCGGA
>JARSSU010047711.1:0-59433 GCA_029619165.1 Eurosta solidaginis
GTTTTTTAATAGAGAAAGGAAGGAAAGAAAGAAACGATAGGAAAGTAAGGAAAGGATAGGAAAGGAAAGGAAAAGGAAAGGAAGGAAAGGAAAGGAAAGGAAGAAAGGTATTTAAGAAGGAAAGAAAAGGAACAGAAGAAACGGAAAGGGAAGGAAAGGAAAGGAAAGGAAAGGGAAAGGAAAGGAAACGAAAGGAAAGGAAAGGAAAGAAATGAAAATGAAAGGAAAGGAACAGGAAAGGAAAAGCAAAAGGAAAGGAGGCAAGCGAAAGGTAAGCAAACAGAACGAAACGAAAGCAAAACCAAGGAAGTAAAGGATAGGCAATAAAGAAAAGAAACAAAGGATTAAGATGAAATTGGAAGATGATAACGATTGATGATCGCTTCTTTGTTTTGCAGAGAAAAAATGTGTTTCTGATGCGATTAGCTTGAAATCTTTTAGACCTTGACTAGCTTGCTATATAAAAATTATCAAACTGAAAGTGGATCAGGGCTCGGCCTACTGTAATAAATCTTATTTCTCCAATTTGATTTGAAATATTATATAGCTGGATTTCCACATGGGTAAATATTGGGATGATAATTTATTTATGGGAAGAGGACAGGTCAGTGGCGCAGTGTGGGGGAGGAGTGCAAGGGAAGCATGTATCTTGCACCGAGGCGCTACTCACAAGCAAAGCAGAACTTCCTGGATAGTTTGTATTTTTATTTTAACTGATTTTCTATACTAAACAATGCATGCATATATCTAGAACACTGCGACAAGATGTGGACATTGAAAGCTATATATGTTTGTTTCTCATGTTCAGCAATGCGATACGGAATTATTAAAAAATGGTTTAAACAAAAACTGTCAAACAACGTGAATCAAATTCGAGACACTCTATGTGAACAAGCAATAGAAAAAAGCGAGGTCTCTGTGTGGAAAATGGGATATTGATCTAGTAAAACGTGAATGAAAGGAGGCGCCGCAAAATCGGCTAGAGCTATTGGTCTTTCCGCAGATGTGAATTTCTCGCATCATGACGTCGTATCCAACAAAACATACGTACAGTCTACACGACTAAATTACCTTAATTTTATTTTCTCTTAGATAGATGTGGAAATTGTTACACAGCAATAAAGACGAAAATTGTGCGGACTTGGGTGAATTTATAATACAGATTTCGATGGAACAGAACTGTACTGAACAATGTGTCTGCCAAAATATTATTCGCAGTAGAGAAAGAAATGACTACAACTCCGTTAGAATTACGTACTTTTATAATCTCGTATGGAGAAGGTGTGTGTCTTTTTTCAAATTTGACTATCTCCGTATACTACAGTATATTATGTACTAATATATGATAACCATATATTATAAATATGTATTGGTCTACTTACAGATGCTACTCTTCAGCCATGATTAACAAAATATAGGAAGGTAAAACCATCTCTCTTCTCGGCGGTCGTAATGATTTTTAAAAAATTTTAATCTCTCTCAATAACTTGTGGAACTGCAAAAACAAAGGATACAAACCAACATCTCTAGCGTATTTGACTTTAAAAATGCACGATAAAAAATATAAATAAAATATGTAGATCGAAACTTGGTATGAATTTTTTTAGTTCGGTTAATAGTTTAGGTGTAATTTATACGATTTAACAATGCATGGTCATTAAGCTGGGTTCGATTTATTACCTATATACTCGCCGACGATTTTTCGATAGGTTTTGGGCCCAGGAAAAAAAGTGTCACTAGCATACCAAAAAAATAATTTTCGAGCCACAAAATTGAGTTTTTTGACTTTTTTCTTTGATTTTAAGGTTTTTCATGACCTACTAAAATTTTCATTTGATTTAAAATTCATGTATAGCTTGTGCGACTCAAAATTGTCTACTAAAAACTTTGGCGATAACAGTTTCTTGATATTTTTGGGTTTTGAGGAGTGTTTTGTGAAAAAACTTATTTTTCGCCATTTTTTTTAAGGGTTCTTCAGAAACGTGCAAAAGTGTTGCCGATGAAAACGAATTTGTCTCATAGTTCTATCCACTTAGAATATGCGATAAAATGTTGGCATTAACAGTTTATGGTTTTTGGGACTTGTTTTGGTTCGAAATCGATTTTTTCATTTTCAAGGCTCAAATCATTTTTGTGATATGTTTCGTTAGACCACCAATAAGTATACAAAATGATCAGGGGACGGGCTAAGTGTGATTTAGCCGTGTCCGTCTGTCCGTCCGTCCGCTAGTCTGTCTGCCCGTCTGCTGTCTGTCTGTCGTTTGTGGAACGCAACTATTCCCTCAATTTTTGAGATATCTGATAAATTTGGTAAGCAGGCATTAATTTGTGCGGGGATCATTTGTCGGAATTGGACCGGATCGGACCACTACAGCAGATACCTTCCAACACAATCGATTGTCATAAGAGGGTTTGCGCTATTTTCTGCCTCATGTCTGCCTCATTTGTACAGCTAGCACATCAATTTTACCACAAGCTTGCGCATGGGCATAGATGGTGGTCTGAAAAAATCGTCAAGATCGACATATATATATCATAGATGGCGAAGATCTATATATCTTTTTCTTTTTTAGTATACATAAATGTCGATCTCGCGATTTTGTCAGACAACCATCTATGCCCAATGCGTAAGCTGTGCGTAAAAAATTTGATGTCTAGCTGTTCAATCGAGGCAGAAATGGGGCAGAAATAGCGCAACCCTCTTATTGAACATCATTGTTTTAAAAATGGAGGTAAGTAATGAAATTTATAGTGGTCGAGCCGGTCGAGTCCGACAAATGCCAAATCCCCATATAAAATATTCCTGCTTACCAATTTCATCAAGATATCTCAAAAATTGAGGGACTAGTTTGCGTTCAAACAAACGGACAGGCGAACAGACGGACGGACGGGCAGACGGACATGGCTAAATCTGTTAAAAATCTGGCAACCCAACTTTATCCCTTTATGGTTCTCCTATTCTTCTACTTAATGTATTCCACTATAGTTTAGTCTGAATAAATCACCTAAAGCGTAAACGCGTGTGCCTCTAATGTTTTTATTATTACGAACTCAACAAACGGTAATTAACCCAACAAAATCAATTCAGCTCGTCCCCTCAACATTTTGGTATACGTATTGGTGGGTCTAACGGAAACATATACATAAAAAATGCTTTGGAGTCTTGAAAATGAAAAAAATCGATTTCGACCAAAACAAGTCCCAAAAACCAAAAAAAAATTTTTTTTTAAACTGTTAATGCCAACGTTTTTATCGCATAATTTTAAGTGGGATAGGAACTATGAAACAAATTCGTTTTCATCGGCAACACTTTTGCACGTTTCTGAAGACACCTTTAAAAAAAATAAATTTTTTCACCAAAACACTCCTCAAAACCCAAAACCTATTTTTTTTTAATCTGTTATCTCCAAAGTCTTTAGCGGACAATTTTGAGGCGGACATGGTATAAATGAAAATTTTAAAATCAAATGAAAATTTTTTAAGTAGGTCATGAAAAAAACCATAAAAATCAAAGAAAAAAAAGTCAAAAAACTCAAATTTTGCAGGCTCGAAAATTATTTTTTTGGGTATGCTTAGATGAACTTTTTTTTCCTGAGCCCAAAACCTATCGAAAAATCGATGGCGCGATATGGGTTAACTTTCGTTCATGCAAATCAACCTAGCTTAATGGTCATAATTTAGTCACACCAGCATTCAGCTTACTTCCATCATTAGAGATGTTGCACGTCTTCGCAGCTGGACGATTCACCTAGTCCCACGGGGGGAATATTAATTTGTGGAAGTTGAATTTTTCCGACACCTTTTTTCCCCACTTCGGCGTTAAGTGGGACATCCCAATATTGATTTGATGACATGCAGAGAGCACCGCACATATACATTTCCCTGTGTATCATCGACAGAACTAGGCGGCGTAGTCTTTTTCCCGTCCGTCCATGTATGGTTCTTATTTTTGTTGTACAAATCCCTCGCCTGGGTTAATAGGCTAGAACAATCAAGAAACTTTAAATAAATTCCTCTAACGGAGATCCAAGAAATCGAGCAATTTCTATATGGTTTTGTCAAAAAAAGTTGTTATTACAGTTTTTTTTCCACATTACAGACAAATAAATGATTTGTGCTATACACCGAATTGGGGCTATACATAGAGATCGAAGTTGGGGCAGATTAACGTGCATATCCTTCGGAAGTGTGCATCCTTCTTCGGCTATGTCTGCAAAGGCGAGAGCCTGAGTTTGAAGGAAATTACAGACTCTGCTTTCGTGTTGCTCTGGATCATACCAGATCTCGTCATAGGGCTTATGCAGATGGAAGCGCAACTACATCAATCAATTGTCTTTTGGGATGCCTCGGTGCTCAGACGTCTTAAGAAGAAAATCCGTGGCAGTTCTAGTTAAGTGGGAAATTTGGCAGCCCTGCAACTTTCTCCCTTGCAGCGATTTGAGGATTTTTATGCATCTTTGTGCATTGTGGGCAATTTCGGATGCATTTGTATTGAAATATTTTTCCCCGGGCGCAAGAAAACCTCACTACGCCACTGGGACAGGTTCCAAAAAATAGTGTATATCGTTTTGCGTACATTAATATTTGAGATATTTTTCTTCTGGGAAGTGGTTGGTTGAAATTTGGTAACTAATTAGCTTTTTTGTTAGGTTGATATTTGGCATACCTTTTTACGCCTGTGTGAAGCAAACAAACAAACAAACATACATACAAGTGAAGATAATATAAACGTGCTAAAAATTGTTTTCAAGCTTAAAACCAGGGATCGTAACGGTTATGACCTTAAAAATAGAAGTCAACTTTTAATAGTTACTTTTGGACTTTTATCATAAAGGTCAAATTTAAACGCTATTTTTTTATAAAAGTAAAAAAAATAAAGTTCAAAACGGGTTTTTGATTTTTCTATAGTAAGAGAAGATTCAGGAACAAAAGGTGTGGCTATTTAACACTTACATAGCATCTACGCAGTATTACTTTCTCATACAAAAATTATAAAATTTATTGCCTCATGGTATGTTTATGAGTATCGTTTTCATCGTATTCAACAAAAAAATGTTGGTTGCTACCTGTTTGGAACTGTTTTCGGGATAAGTTAGGCAATATTTCAGAGCCATTTCGGGATAGCTTCGGAACTATTTTGGGTATCAGTTCGAAACTGTTGGATAACCGTTTCTTGATTATTTTCGGACTAGCTTCAGGACTTTTAATATATGTATGTATCATTAAGTTTTTAAGTTCTCATCACCACTGGACATTTCCATTAGTTTACATGTCCTTTATCACTGATGGCAATCAGTTTTAACAATTCAAGACTGCCTATCAAAAAATTCTTTACTAATGCTCTAATTTGACAATTTTTGTTATTTTATCGGCATACTGATTTGTAAGATCCCGGGTCCCAATCGTTTATCGACCTACCGATTTGTAAGATCGCGGGTTCGAGCCGAGGTAACAATTATTTTGGTATCATTACAACCATATAATAATAATGAAAAAAAATTATTGTTAGGCGTTGAGCACGATTTGAGGCCCGACCCCTAAATAATTTGTTTGAATTTGTTTAGAAAATAGCTTTATCTCAACGTTAATTCAAAACGTTTCTGGTTTTTCAACCGCTTTTAAGATATGGCTTTCTAAAATCGACTACCAGTATAGAGCGTTTCTACAAAATTATTTTTACAGAACGTTCTGGGATAGGGCTTTAACCAAAAAAGCCTTTAAAAAATGTCTGAATCTTCTATGATTTTAGGATGATTTTTTGATTATTTTCGGAATAATTTCGGGATAGGTCTTGATGTTTTTAGAGCTCTTTAAAACTATCTTAGATTTTACCGAACCAGAACAAACCTTTTGTAACTTTTGGATAATTACTAACCTAATATCTTTGTTAAAAGTAGGAACCCCCAAGGGGTGTTGACAATGCTCGGTATCGTGAGAATTCCAAGCGGTAGTATAATAACAAAAATAGATATGCGAAATACGAGCCTTCTTCGTATTGAGAGAAAAACTGTTTGACCTTAATATTGCTTTATTTAATAAACTAGAAAAAAAGGATTTCAAATAACCAAAATGTATAAATGTACATATTAGTGGGGGACATGCCTACCTGTTTCAATACCGAGATGTAATTTACCACATTATGTAGACATTTCAATGACATCTGAATACAAAAAAATTGCTCATTAAGTTCAGCGCATATGGCGCCTACCGTGCCTACTTAAAAAAAAACTATGTTAAAGCCGTAAGTATGTTTTGTATTCTAGTAAAATTCAATTGTGATCTGAAATTTGATTTAAAAGATATGACTTCACAAAACTGTCTCACATTTGTCAATAACCAATTAAGATAGACTACCTTACACGCAGTGTGTTTTTATACTCAGTTGAGCAGAGTTCACAGAGTATATTAACTTTGATTGCATAACGGCTGGTTGTACAGGTATAAAGGAATCGAGATAGATATAGACTTCCATATATCAAAATCATCAGTATCGAAAAAAAATTCGATTGAGCCATGTCCGTCCGTCCGTCCGTCCGTTAACACGATAACTTGAGTAAATTTTTAGGTATCCTGATGAAATTTGGTAAGTAGGTTTCTGGGCACTCATCTCAGATCGCTATTTAAAACTAACGATATCGGACAATAACCACGCCCACTTTTTCGATATCGAAAATTTCGAAAAATCGAAAAAGTGCGATAATTCATTACCAAATACACACTAAGCGATGAAACTTGGTGGGTGAGTTGAGCATATGACGCAGAATAGAAAAATAGTAAAATTTTGGACAATGGGCGTGGCACCGCCCACTTTTAAATGAAGGTAATTTAGAAGTTTTGCAAGCTGTAATTTGGCAGTCGTTGAAGATATCATGATGAAATTTGGGAGGAACGTTACTCTTATTACTTTATGTCTGCTTAATAAAAATTAGCAAAATCGGAAAACGACCACGCCCACTTTTTAAAAAAAATTTTTTTTAAATTCAAATTTTAAAAGAAAAGTTAATATCTTTACAGCATATAAGTAAATTATGCCAACATTCAACTCCAGTAATGATATGGTGCAACAAAATACAAAAATAAAAGAAAATTTCAAAATGGGCGTGGCTCCGCCCTTTTTCATTTAATTTGTCTAGGATGCTTTTAATGCCATAAGTCGAACAAAAATTAACCAATCTTGTGAAATTTGGTAGAGGCTTAGCTTCTAGGACGATAACTGTTTTCTGTGAAAAAGGGCGAAATCGGTTGAAGCCACGCCCAGTTTTTATACATAGTCGACCGTCTGTCCTTCCGCTCGGCCGTTAACACGATAACTTGAGCAAAAATCGATATATCTTTACTAAACTCAGTTCAGGTACTTATCTGAACTCACTTTGTATTGGTGTAAAAAATGGCCGAAATCCGACTATGACCACGCCCACTTTTTCGATATCGAAAATTACGAAAAATGAAAAAAATGCCATAATTATATACCAAATACGAAAAAAGGGATGAAACATGGTAATTGTATTGGTCTGTTGACGCAAAATATAACTTTAGAAAAAAACTTGGTAAAATGGGTGTGACACCTACCATATTAAGTAGAAGAAAATGAAAACGTTTTGCAGGGCGAAATCAAAAGCCCTTTGAATCTTGGAAGGAATACTGTACGTGGTATTACATATATAAATAAATTAGCGGTACCCGACAGATGATGTTCTGGATCACCCTGGTCCACATTTTGGTAGATATCTCGACAACGACTTCACATATACAACTAAGGGCCACTCCCTTTTAAAACCCTCATTAATACCTTTAATTTGATACCCATATCGTACAAACACATTCTAGAGTCATCCCTGGTCCACGTTTATGGCGATATCTCGAAAAGGCGTCCACATATAGAACTAAGGCCCACTCCTTTTAAAATACTCATTAACACCTTTCATTTGATACACATATCGTACAAATAAATTCTAGAGTCACCCCTGGTCCACCTTTATGTCGATATCTCGAAAAGGCGTCCACCTATAGAACTAAGGCCCACGCCTTTTTAAAATACTCATTAACACCTTTCATTTGATACCCACATCGTACAAAAGAATTCTCTACTCACCCTTGGCCCACCTTTATGGCGATATCTCAAAAAGGCATCCACCTATAGAACTAAGGCCCACTCCCTTTTAAAATACACTTTAACACCTTTCATTTGATACCCATATCGTATAAACAAATTCTAGAGTCACCCCTGGTCCACCTTTATGGCGATATCTCGAAAAGGCGTCCACTTATAGAACTAAGGTCCACACCCTTTTAAAATACTCATTAACACCTTTCATTTGATACCCATATCTTACAAAAAAATTCTCTAGTCACCCCTTGGCCCACCTTTATGGCAATATCTCGAAAAGGCATCCACCTATAGAACTAAGGCCCACGCCTTTTTAAAATACTCATTAACACCTTTCATTTGATACCCATATCGTACAAAAAAATTCTCTAGTCACCCTTGGCCCACCTTTATGGCGATATCTCGAAAAGGCATCCACCTATAGAACTAAGGCCCACTCCCTTTTAAAATACACTTTAACACCTTTCATTTGTTACCCATATCGTATAAACAAATTCTAGAGTCACCCCTGGTCCACCTTTATGTCGATATCTCGAAAGGGCGTCCACCTATAGAACTAAGGCCCGCGCCCTTTTAAAATACTCATTAACACCTTTCATTTGATACCCATATCGTATAAACAAATTCTAGAGTCACCCCTGGTCCACCTTTATGGCGATATCTCGAAAAGGCGTCCGCTTATAGAACTAAGGCCCACACCCTTTTAAACTACTCATTAACACCTTTCATTTGATACCCATATCGTACACAAAAACTCTAGAGTCACCCCTGGCCCACCTTTATGGCGATATTTCGAAAAGGCATCCACCTATAGAACTAAGACCCACTCCCTTTTAAAACACTCATTAACACCTTTCATTTGATACCCATATCGTACAAACAAATTCTAGAGTCACCCCTGGTCTACCTTTATGGAGATATCTCGAAAAGGCGTCCACCTATAGAACTAAGACCCACGCCCTTTTAAAATACTTATTAACACCTTTCATTTGATACCCATATCGTACAAACAAATTCTAGTGTCACCCCTGGTCCACCTTTATGGCGATATCTCGAAAAGGCGTCCACCTATAGAACTAAGACCCACGCCCTTTTAAAATACTCATTAACGACTTTCATTTGATACCCATATTGTACAAACGCATTCTAGAGTCACCCCTGGTCCACGTTTATGGCGATATCCCGAAAAGGCGTCCACCCATAGAACAAAGGCCCACTCCCTTTTAAAACACTTATTACATTTTTCGTTTGACACCCATATTGTACAAACGCATTCTAGAGTCAACCCAGGTCCACTTTTATAACGATATTCCGAAAAGGCGTCCACCTATAGAACTAAGGCCCACTCCCTTCTAAAATACTCATTAACACATTTCATTTGATACCCATATCGTACAAACAAATTCTCGAGTCAGGCCTGGTCCACCTTTATGGCGATATCCCTAAATGGCTTCTATCTATAGATCTATGGCCCACTTCCTCTTAAAATACTCTTGTCATACAAACAAATTCCAGGGTTACCCTAGGTTCCTTTTACAACATGGTGATTTCCCTTACTTTGTCTCCACAGCTCTCAACTGAGTATGTAATGTTCGGTTACACCCGAACTTAGCCTTCCTTACTTGTTAATATTATGTGATCAATTTATATTAATTTCTGTGGAAACATTGACCCTGACTCCTGTAAGGATAGAATAAGGTACATAGGTTATGTGTAGGGTTATGTGTACTTTAGCTTGCATGCCGTTGGCAACGCGGTTGTCAGATGCAACTGCAGCTAACGTCTGAGAAAAAGAAAATAAAGCAAACACCGAACACGGGCGGCCATTACAGTTTTGGTCGGATCGTGGACGGACGTGTCCAAGAAAAGTTTTATTTATTTTTATATCGAGAGAATTTTGTATGTTGGCGGCGGCCAGCTAGAGCAACCACGTTGCACGGTTCCTGATGTAGTCTAGAAATAATCCCGAAAACAATACTGAAAGTCCTAATGTGGTCCAGAAACAGTCCCAAAATTATTCTGAAATGATCAATGATCCGTAAAAACCCCCTTAGTGTTAGCAACTGGCGCGAGTTAGCCAATCGGGGGAGCGACTGGTGCGACTTGTTGAACGGTCACAACCGTTTAAATGCTTGAGCACCAATTAAGGAAGTAATTTCTGAAATTATTCCGAAAACAATTCCAAAATCGCCTAAAGTAATACCGAAACATTATTGGCATGAACTCGAAGTAGTCCAGAAGACAATATCGACATGGTACTGAACTGATAACGAAATAGTCTTAAAACAATTTCGAAACAGTCTGGTATGATCCCGAAACAGTTCCGAATACAATCCCGAAAAAATCCCGATGGTAAAATATCATCTTGAAATAGTCCCAAAATTATGTAAAGACTATACCAAAATCAATCTGGAAATATTCCCGAAATAACCGCTTAAGTGATGTCAAATAGTTCCCAAAAGCTTCTAAAAAAATCCCGAAATAACTGCAGTTTGGTCCCGAAAATAATCGCAAAATCATACCGAAATAGGCACGAAAACAATCCCAAAAAGGGAGCAAAGGTTCATTCTATATTGAGAACGATAGCTCAGACGAACGAATCGCCTCCAAGCGATTTCGTCTAGCAATGTTATTTTTTGTCATTTTAGTTCGGCCTTTACGTTTCTACGTTATGTCAAACAGGAAGGCGATAGCAACTGTAATACGATATGTTGCCATCGTTTAACACAGTATAAATGGCTCATTTCATTTCAAGACACCCGGTCCACGCAGGATATGATTTTGATTATGATGAAATTTTAATATGTTGTTCTTTGGTAAAAATAATAAAACACGTGTTTTGTGAATTCCTAAAATGCAATATATATTTTATTCACCTATTTTTTCCACTGTCAATAACTTAGTCAAAAATTAACCGATTCTCATGACTTTTTCCTTGAAATGTTCGCTATTGCTTTTAATTTTATTTAAATTTATAAACAATAGCATATAGTTTAAAAAAATTTTTTCTTCGTATTTAATAAAAATTTATGACTTTTTTTCAAAAATTTGTATTTCAAAAAAAACACGTATCTTTGTTTTTTGCCTAATCTTTTTTTATACAGAGTAAACATCATATGTTTCAGCTTGGCTAAATGCCCATTAGCCAAAATTCGTTGTTTCCGAAATATGATTTTTTAATATTTTAATATTTTTCGCCCCTGAAGAAGCTAGGACGGCTAGCGAAACGTAGGGCCGCAACAGTGGAATAATTACCAAATTTTTATTTCTTACTGGAACCCACAGTAGGTCAAATAGCCTAAAAACAAAATATTAAAATTTATTAAAATTGACCGGAATAACCCTAATGATTTTTTAATATTTAACTTTTTTTTGCCATATATTGATGCAATACATATCAGCATACAACGAGATCAATGCTAAATACTAAACAAAAAAAATTTTTTAAACTATATGCTATTGTTTATAAAGTTATATAAATGTAAATGTAATAACGAACATTTCAAAGAAAAAATCATGAGCATCGGTAAATTTTTGGCAAAGTTATTGACAGTGGAAAAAATAGGTGAATAAAATATCGATTGCATTTTATGGAATTCAATTGCCGATAATCCGAAAACAAAATTTCATGAGGCAAAAAAAAACACGTGTTTCATTATTTTGATCAAAGAACAACATATTAAAATTTCATCAAAATCAAAAATCATGTCCCGCGTGGACCGGGTGTCTTGAAATGGAATGAGCCAAATACATTAGCGATTCGTCTCTGATTCGAAATGATCGTTCGTTTCTTATTTGTGACTTTAGAGTAAAAACCAAATTTTAACTATTATTTTCAACTTTTATGATAAAAGGCAACTTTAAAAGTTATCCTGTAATTTTTTTTTCAAAAAGTAAAAAATAAAAGTAATTTCAGAAACATATAAATGTATAACATTACTTTGCTGTATTCAAATATCAAGGAATTGCTCCCTGTTATCTGAATTTTTGATTTGATAATTTGAAAAGAACTACTAAAAGTGGCGACCGCTGTGGTATGATGATAGCGTGCTCCGTCATCCACACCGATCCTGGGTTCAGGCCCCTGAAAAAGCAACATCATAATTTTAGAAACAAGTTTTTTCAATTAAAAGAAATTTTTTGTAAGCGTTGTCGCCCCTTGGCAGTGTTTGCAAGCACTGCGAGTGCATTTCTGTCATGAAAAGCTCTCAGTGAAAACTCATCTGCCTTGGCATAAAAAACAAATAGGACCTGTCCCACCAATTTGTAGGAAAACGACGCAAATTGGAAGAGAAGCTCGGCCTAAAATCTCTTCGGAGGTTACGGCGCCTTACATTTATTTTAATTTTATTAAAAGTGTTCCCTGTTTATTTTGGGGGCTTTTAACAGGGAATACTTTTAATAGTTAATTTCAAATTTTCACATTTATTTCGCTGCCCCACTCTTAGAAATTAAAAAAGGCGTGAGTACAAAGTACTCTTGAAGTTTGATGTATAAAAAACGCCTAGAAAAATAATGTTTTAAGTTAACCAGAGCTCACTACTGGGTTGAAGTAAACGTACAACAGACGTAATTGGTTATACAAAAAAAAACGCTGCGTAACAAAATCTTTCACAGGAAAACAAATGCGATCGCATAACAAATGGTTAACTAATTAGTTTAAATAAAACGAATCATAAAATGTTAGGAAAATATTTATTGTCACTTAATATAACATTAAAAGGCTTGTTTTGTTTTCCTGTTCCAAAAAATTCAAACAAATATTTAAACAATCTGCTTTCAAATATGAATAGCATATACCTGCGGCACGCTAGTTGCTAATTATTGAAATATAAATATTTACTTGTATTTCTTTACTGTTATAGTTTGAAAATAAGTACCCCTAGTATGAAAAATTCATACTACAATAAAATTGCTATAAGTATGTAAACACCAAATTAGCTTAACAATCGCACAGCAAAAGTTAGTTCATATTTCTCGTTGAGCCAAGGTAAGGTTAGCTTGAAGTGGCTGTTCCGTGAGGACCTCATATAGACTGAATGTGTCAATAGTGTTACCAGAAGTTTTTTTAACGACCAAACTGAGAAACCCTATCAAAAACCCGGACATATGTTATATAATAACTCCGTCCTTTTGGAAGGAGCTAGAAACATTCTATGACCTACGCCATTTGCTGTTTCTAGATCTGCCAGCTTTATAACACTTAATGGCTAGAGTCTTAGCCTGACAAACGCAGAGTACGAGCACAAAACGTGCTCGATCATTTCCTCCTCCAGCCTTATCTAAAGGCATGTGACGCCAGAAGGCAGTGTGCGTTAACATACCCATCATGAGTTTTCAGTCATCTCTTTTTAATGATAGGAGTAACGTTATAAGCCCCAAGTTTACTTTACTTTACTTCCACGCTTTTCCCACTTGATCGATCATGTCCAAATTTCGTCGCCTCTTAATCTCATCCAATCTAGTTCTGCGTCAACGGAGGAAGCTTCGAAGGATGCGTCTTTTTAGATAGAACATCCTTTTTTCCACTACCTTCTATTCCCGTATGCTCTTGGACCCAACATAGATATATGCTTCTCCCTATCCCGACTACTTCCAGGGATTGGACACATTCTAACACACTCTTATATGCAGTGCTGCTGTTAGAGTAGTAAGCAAGCCAAAACTTCTCGTGCATCTCTGCATTCGTTTGCATTAGAACCGTGTAGTCTTCCTTCGCCCTTCTGCATACAGTCTATACGATAATTATTGTCTAGTATGACTTATAAATATTTTGTGCTGTGCTTCTGCAGTAGTGTTTTCCCAAAATATGCCGGATCCAATTATATTTCCAAGTAAATGAAACCTGTCTTTTCTATGTTGGCAGGTGTTTACTACTTTACGGCATTGCTTTCGCTGGTATTACGTCGAACGACGTAAACACATCGTTGACAATTAGCTCCCGCTGGCCCCCTCCCCGCCTAAGACGTGCCACTGTATATTAAATTCGAAGATAATAATATTGTAAATATTTAAACTAGAATGAAACAAGCATTCAATTAGAGTATGTGTTTTCTACAGACATCATTCGTTGCTAATAAATGAGTGAGCGAGGTTCGCAATTGAAGTTAATCCGAATATTGGAATAATTCCTAGAATTTAGCACTGAGCTATAGTTTTACAGTGTTAGTGAAGTGTTATTTTATATAAATTTTGAGGGTGACTTGCCGAAAAATATTATAAGTGTACCGCCGCTTAGAAGAAGGTAGCAAATTAAGAACCCCTTTTTAAATTTTTTAGTGATCCGTGATATTTGAAAATTATTTGTTTATGAAGCATATAATTAGATTAATAACCATCATAATCATCACAAATCGGCGATAAGACGCCTAGGCGATTTTGGGCCGTTGAGTAACAAGTGACGCTAGTCAAACGTGCTTCGCGCTAACTGTAGCTAATTTAAAGCACCAAAAGTCGTCAAGTTTTCCTTCACATATCTCTAGCAACTCGACGAAGGTATCATTTTCAATCTGCTGCAAAACACCTAAATCTGTGGTAATACTTTCTTGGCCGGAACATTTGCATTATCTCGCATACCATGACACGTAGGCGTTTAGCGTTTTATGTGCAGATAATCTGCGTTGAATTCATAGGAAAACTAGAAGAATAAAACAGAGGATGCCTCAGGATAGTGTGCTATCCCTACTTATGTTTAACTTCTTACATGTTTAAGCTTCCTGCCCAAACCGAAGGAGTAATTATAATAACCTATGCCGACGACAGCACAATAACAGCAATGGGATCTGACTCATTAATAGATGAGTTAATTTTCAAAATAAATGGTTATCTTCCCAACCTTTCTGGTTTCGTCATGTCGCGCGATTTGACACTATCATTGAGGAAAAATGTATCAAATAAAAAATTAATTGGTCAGCCGCTCATGGGATACGCGCAGCCAGTTTGATCGCCTGATTTAAAACTTATAAATTTTAAAAGGCTACAGACCTACCAAAACACTGCACTGAAAACTGCCGAAGGATGCTTCCTTATGAACCCTAAACATCACCGACATACTGATGCAAAAGAAATCCATTCAAAGGGGCAAAGATAAATTCTGTTTAGACAGTATTTGCTGAATTTTCACAAACTAGGAGGGGGATAAACCTACATGTATGACAAGATTCGGCAAATGCCTACACAAAGCCATTACTAGCTCAATCGTGACACTGATCCGGTAAATACCTTTGGCGGGTCTTGCCCGGAGAACTCCGTTATCAATATACGTAATAAAACTTTTGCGGAAGATTAATATACCCGCGGTAGGTATGGCAGCGACTAAAATACGCAAAACATTCTAGGGGCTGTGCAGCGCAACCCTATCAAGCGTTTTATTGCAATTTATAGCTTCTCCAACCAATTTTCAACCGCACCCACCCCTGGCAAATCCTGTTTCTTTAGCAACCGAGGCGACTCCCACCTCCTCATGGAAGTAGCGGGTGGAGGGCGGGATGGCCTAGAAGATGCAATGGGGTCATATTAAGTCGTTATCGAGGTGGTCGGGCTTGTACCTTAATGGTGCTTGTTACCAGAACATACCGGATTTATATCCGGTAAAGCACCGGTTACATTGATAACACTCCTCAAATTCTTCGGGGAGTTTTTTCATCGCTACAACAACAACAACAAGTTAACCAGACTCCCCAAAGAAACTCTTTCTTATCAAGAAATAACCGCGACATACGAAATTTAAAAATTTATAAATGGAACGAAAAACTACAACAGTACAACAAGTTCAACAACAATTCTAAGCTTATCAATGTACCTCCTTTGACACTCACTGTTGGCATCGCAGGAAAGATCATAAATCCAAAGAGTCTGAGAACGATTCCGTGTTCTGCCTATTCCGTTCATGCCACAGACAAATACGATGCGATTGTAGGCCATGATTTTTTTCATAGAAAAGAACTTTACTTTTCAACTACCTAATTAGTCCAAGGTAGCACTAGTTCATTTAACTTCCTGGGCTGACAAAAGCAAATGCGCTAATTTCACCGCAAAGCCTTTGAGCAGCGCAAAAAACGGTGTTAAATGTGATTACTTCGAAGATATACAATATGATGCAATGATTCGCTTACATCGAAGTTGATACTTATATCTTAAAATTTGCATATTTTGTAGTCATTAGCTTAAGGTTCTGCCTTCTCTGGTCTGAATAACGAAACGGTAAAGGTGAGTCTTTACTTGTGCGTAGATAAGATGAACTTTTTTCTGTCGTTAATGAAAAATTCGTGGCATTTCCACCGTTTCCGGTGAAACACTTCGAAATATTATCGATAAAGAAATTATCAAGATAAATTGTATCTCGTTTTTAACCGAAACGATTCGTTAACGTTAAGAACGTTAACAAAAACGTGATTCTTTATGTTTGAATTGTACTGGCTATGCATGTAATTTGTTTGTGTAATTCGTTGGTGGTAATGTCAAAAATACTCTGAGAAATATTCGTACTGTCAAAATTTATGAGAAAAGTTGCAATCAGCTTGGCTAATGCTTTCACATTTAATGACTCCGCCAACAATCAGCTTTGCCAGCATAGTTTCAAATTAATAATCAACATAAACGATTTGATTTCGTTTTGATATGACAGAAAACGAAATAAAATCATTTCGTTAATTTGACGCTCTTAACGTTAATAAACGAAACGAAATGACTTTGTTTCGTTTATTAACGTTAATTATCGTAACGAAATGATATCGGTTCGTTGGTTAAGCATGCCTGGTTTCACGTATGCTGGCTAAACAAATAGTACATAAAAAACTTGAACTGCTTTATAGAGAGCCCTTATAATATGATTCTGGTACATAGTTCTTTTCGGAGTCGCAAATTAGATGCGATCTGCATTCATACCTTGTAAATCTAAAAGCAGTTAAATAAAATTTTCAACGATTCAGGTGTTTAATACATACGATGCCGATCGTTAATTTTGAACACATAGCAGTAGCGTAGTGAGGGGGGAGCGGTATCTTGCCCCGGGAGCGCCAAACGGTCCGCAATGGATAATGTCGTTAACGGCTTAGAAAGAAATTGTAAGAACTTGTGTGAAGGTTATAGTACAGATTTCGACGTAACTGAACTATTTATCGAAATATGTGACTGCAAAATATTACATCGCAGTAGAAAATAAATTGAAACTAAAACTATGTTAGAATTGCTTACTTTTATAATCTCGTATGGAGATTGATAGCTGCGAACGTTCATTCCAAAAAAATATTTGGCCACGGGTCCAGAAAACCTCACCACGCCACTGATGATCAGCTACCCTACTGTGAGACACTGGCGTAAAAGAACACACAATTATCTTGAAAACTCTCTACACTATTGTTTCCACTAACACAATTATACACGAACGCTGCTCGGCTGCTAAAACTGCCACAAGCACAGAGATTTATTTCGTTAATATCATTTTGTTTTCAACCTTAATGATTAAATTTCGTTTCGTTAGTTTATTTTTAAACGAAACGAAATTATAATGATGAGTTATTTTTGCGCTTTATGCTACATTTACACAGACCTCAAATGCGTACTTCCAAATAAGTGATTTGAAAGCGTTTACATTAGTCTCATTCGCATCTCGTTTAACCTTCCCTGCAAGACCCGACTGCGAGGGCACCAATCTATAGCAAGAAAATGCACCGACGTGATTGATTTAACAATATTACGTTAAAAAAAAATAAATAAAAAACATTACAAATCCAAAGCAGTTTTTGGTAGAAGTGTCAGTTTGGCTTTAAAAAACTAGTAGAAACTGCTATTTATAACTCTGTTACAGAACTAAGAATATTATAGGTCGTTTAACTATTCGTGCTCTTGCCGGGTTTCTTTAAGTAAGAAAATGTCAAAACCAAATCGTCTGTGGATCGGGTTGTGTCGATTGCATTTGCAGGCCCGAATGCGATGAGATACGCTCAAATGAGTAATTTCGGAAATGCGATTTGTAAGAGGAAATGCGTTGCATTTGTAATTTTTCGTCCCAAAATGACGCATTAGTGCAGTGTAAATGTGATATTACCGAAACGATAAAGATTCCAGTAGTTTGTAAAGCATTTCTGATTCTTACAGCAAAATTTTTTTATGTTATTTCAATGTCAAAATATCAAATTTCTATGTACATAGTATAATAAATTTTCAAGGATTTATTTCATACTGCTTTCTTGATATAGAAAATTAAAAAAAAACTTTAAATCTTGTTTTGTCTTTAAATTTGAACTTTCAATTATTAATTGTTACCTTTATGAGTAAATTGGTGTCGCACAATAGGAATAGGTTGACTTTACTGCCTTTTTGCTAATTACGGCAGTATAAATCCTGTAACTCTTGACAACATGCGCTACATTTGACTGAGTATGTAATCCAATAGCAAATTCATCGATTGACTAACAGATGTCACTCTCTCGAAATCCCTCGTCTTATCTTTGCTGTTTTTTGTCGCGGTATCATACTAGTCATGCTTGATACGCGATAGATACGCGATGCCGGTTGAGAGCTCCATCCAAGGAAAAACAAGTCTTCCTTTAACTTAGTGGCAGTCTCTCCTTTAATCAGCTTCTATCTTTAACTCATAGCTGTAATTACTCACATTAAAAAATATATTTTTAGCAGAAGTACATTTATCACTTATTTCGTAAAGCGAAATTTTTATTTTAAATTTATTGTATTTTAATTTTACAGAACATTGCTGTTGATTTTCTCATTGTAATTATTCCTGCAAATTTGATTGCTCAATTAGTCAACCAATCACTTATCTGCTCCTGCACACACAAATACATGCGTACACACCGTTATGGTAGATAAAAAGCAAAATGTCCACCGCAGAAGATCCGTAATATGGGGTACAAAAAACCATCCCGACCTGGATGAACAAAATGATCCTTTTGAAAAGATTATGGAACGTGTTGGCGATCATGACCGCTTTCAGCGTATTTATAACTTAGCATTCGTTTTGGCTTTGGGATCTGCTGGTTCAATGGTATATATGAATATCATATTGGCCCTCGATATTCCAGAACATTGGTGTTTGGTACCAGGACAGGAACTAACAAATTATTCACTGAACGAATGGAGGCGTTTAACGTTGCCAATGTAAGTATTTATGTTAGTTTTTTATATTCTCATACTAAGTATTTACAATAGCGTGGTCCACGTAAAAATAATCTTTTTATACCTTTCATGAAAATGAAATGGTACATCAAGTTTGTCACGCCTCTTAAAATAGTAAGTCCTTAAATGAGAAGACATAGGCCCGCCAATAAGTATCATAAAATGATCAGAATGACGAGATAAGTTGATTTAGCCATAAACGTCCGTATATCTGTCTGTTTGAAAGCAAACTAGTCCCTGAATTGTTGGTAGACCTTGATGAAATTCGGTGAGCTAGTATATTTTTTTGTATGATTATTATAACGGGGTTTTATAACCTTTGGCCATGTTTACCCAAATATTAGCCCACTGCCCAAGCCATCAGCTGTGCATTCCTTCCTATTACATACTAGTTCTACCCTATGCGACAGATTTTGTTAACCATAAATTAAGTGACGTTTGGTGGTTATGAAATCTTGGCCTAAAATGTATTGCTACTGATTTGCGCACTATTCGTTAAAGCTCGTGTATACTTTCAATAAAAAATCTATAGATTACCATATTATCTAACAGCACGTGACTGCCAGACTTTCGCTATTTTATAAAAGCCGAAATTTTGTCAGCATATACATACATCCAACTGAATTAGGAATGTTGGGTCATAGTGGCTTTAGCAGATATCGTCCAAAAGATGTGCAAAAAATAGACCCTGCTATCGTCAGTGTATAAAGATCGATTTTCATATGTTGCCTTCACAACGATATAAACAGTCACTCCGGATTTTTAGACGCTTTCCATAGTGGCTTTGTTCAGCCAGACAGTTTTTGCAACACAAAACTGTACTTTTTCATAGTACAAAATCTAAAATGTCAAGTCTCGTTGGCAAATTGCTTCAATTTTCCTTCAAGCCAGATTGATTTAAAGTCTCTGACTGGAAAAGGCCTCTGTGGAAAGCGCCGAACAATCAGGATAGTGACTTTTCATATCGTTACGAAGACGAAAGTAGGATCTATTTTGATGCAGATTTTTTGCACGATATCTGCTAAAGCCAATATTACTCAAGCTTCATGCGCTAACGAAATTTCAGCTTTCATAAAATGACGAAGGTCTGGCAGTCACGGGATCTTGCTTTAACAGAACTTTTATGGGAAAACGAAAATATGGTTACTTTTTTTTGAATAAAAACTCTTTTTTTTTATTTAATAATTTGGGAAAATGTAAACAATGTCACATCAGGAAGGACAAGGCGACAGCTGTTTCGATTGTAATTCTCTTCCTTTTCTCCCGGAAGGAGATTCGAACCCGCACTCCTACGATGGTTGAAGTGTTACAAACGTATTCAGCCACGTCACGCCTTAGTTGTTTCAATATTTTTTATTTCCACAGCATATACTTCGTATATTATCATGTGTCAAAGTTATGCTTTTTGCTTGGTTGTATTTATAAAAAAACAAAGAATTACCAATGTTGTCTATTTGTTTGAATTAAGCAGGAACATTGCTTTTAAATGTATGAAAACATTTATTTGAAGCATTTTTTTGGCGTTTAAAAAATATTTTTTTTTGCTCGTGGTCAATAAACCCGTAAAGTATGCTTCTAAAAATATGACTCCTTATATTAATTAATATATATATATATATATAGGCGGCCGCCGTAGCGCGATGGTCGCGTGCTCCGCCTATTACACCGAAAATCCTAGGTTCATGCACCGGGCAAAGCAACATTAATATTTTAGAAACAAGCACTATGAGTATATTTCTGCCATGAAAAGCTTCGCAGTGAAAACTCATCTGCCTTGCAGATGTCGTTCGGAGTCGGCATAAAACCAAACCGCCAATTTGTAGGAAAAATTAAAAAGCAGCACGACGCAAATTGGAACAGAAGCTCGGCCTAAATTTTCTTTGTAAGTCATCATGTCTTAGATTTGTTGGTTTACTTATATTAATATTAACGTGGTCGATATTGCACTTTTCATTCCTTCATACAAACTGCACCGGTAAATTGTTTTTACATTTTCTGATATGCCGAAGTATCATGCAGCGAAGCATACCACATCCGAACGAGCGCAGAATATCACATCACGACACATGACCGTTAATTTTTTTAAATTTTTTTCCCCGAGGGTGTTGCCCATATCTTCCATATAAAAACAAATTTTGTTCATGCGGTGTATGCAAAAAAATGCGAACACCCTCTTGAAACTTGCATATTATTACACTCCAGTTAGATGAGCTACACAAACTGCACACTCAGAAATGTTTTGAAAAAACTTTCAGCCAATTCTAAAGGGGTTGGGTTCAAAATTGGTCGAAATGGGATGGAATACCCCATATATAGTTTGTGTTATAGTTAGAACATATATTAAATTGGAATTATTAAAAACTAATAAATAAATATTATTTGTGAACAATACCGTTTTAAGGGAGACCATATTATTTTTCACATAACGGTATATCAACATTTATAAGCTTAATGCCTAAGAAAAGCAAAGAAGACATTTACATTTTCATGAACATCTTTTAGTTTGTGTAGTAATCTCGTATCTAAAATTTAGTAGGTATGTTTTAAGTCATATTGAAAGCAGCTAATTGAATGTTTTTCTTCTCTTTAAAAATACGAATACTTTCATATGTGCAGAATATATGCGTTGTAATACATGCATTCTACCATTTTCGTTCCTTACATTTTATAATAATCAACAAACCGTTTTGATGAGTTTTATAAATAAATACATGGATTTGATCTCAATAACTGTATTTGATTTGTATGCTTAGTAGGTACATATCGATGGTTGTTTGCACACAGATCCCAAGTGAGGAATTTCAAATTTCGTATACTATCAAAACTTAGTATTAAACGTTTGAACCACTTGAACAGAACCGGGGTCCTCATGGACCGGCCAGTTCAGCCTACCTACCTGAACAGAACCGGTTCAAGTCTTGCCTGAGTGGTTCGAACCACTGCACAGAACCGTTTCGATTTTCGAGGCGGTTCGCAGCCCTGGTTGTAATTCATTCCCTTAGCATGGATTTATTTATTATTTGGATTTATTTATTTCAATACATATAGTAGCTTATACCCAAGCGCTATTTGTACAAGAGTCGTTACCAACTGTCTCGCTCATCTGCTTATTTGAGCAAGTGAGACAGAACTACTGTGCCAACAGTTGTATGAACCAACGTCCAAGCTGTTTGGATATGTTATGTTATTCTCTGTTACTCTATGGAAGTCCTTTTCGCACCTTATCAGTAGAAATCAATATTAAACTTCAATTATTTTATTTTATATTTGCACACACATACAATCACATAAATTTGTTCCACACTTGCAGGCAAAAGGATAATCGTGGTTCTAGCACCTTCAGTAGCTGTTTGATGTACAATGCAAGTTTTACAGATGCCGATAATTTGCAACACTGGAACAAAACTAAGCCAAACGTTACAGGTAAGTAAAAGCTGTTCTGTATGTTTTGCAATGTTGATACTACTTTGACCTTATCTTTATAAAATATTTTTGGATTAACTGTTTTTATCAGAGATTGAAAAGTTGTATTATTTTTTATTAATTTAATTAATTTTTATGTTTTAGACTTTTTTATTTAGCTTAGAAAAATTCATATTTTTAGTGTTTTTTGAGCTTTTCCTTTCGCTCGCCAAATAAGAGTTATTTTTCAGTTTGTTTCTTTTAACTTGACAACTATACTAAAGTCTAACAATAGACCTAAAAATAACACTAAGCGATTTCAAATGTATCATAAAAAAACGAAATCAATGACAAAGAAATACTGAATATGTATTTGTTTAAGTGCAGCCACTTGAAAAGCGTGGCAATAGACTAACTCGTAGATCTCTCCTATCTTTGCTGTAGAACTCAAAGAGTCATTTTTAGAAACATTTGTTCGCAATGTCATCGATGTTCCCTCCGGTGTGCCTCAGGGCAGCCATCTCGGTCCTATTCTGTTTTTGCTCTTTAAAACGATATTTCCACAACTATAAAATATCTAAAGTCTTAATGTATCGACGACGTACTTTTAAGCATACCGTCGGTTGGAGACGTTCTGTATACAAGCGGATTGAATTGTTTAGCTACTTGGTGTAATGCGAATTTTGTGCCGCTCAACATAGAAAAATGTAAATTCATGTGCTTTTCACGTGGGAACGTACACGCTTCTTATACAATTTATGGCCAAACTCCGGAAAGCGTTGATGTTTTTGTCGACTTGGGAGTTACAATGAATTGCAAAGTTAGTTTCAACCTCATATTAATGCCACAGTCATTAAAGCCAGAGGAGTTTTAGCATTTTTGAAAGAATGGGCAAAAGAGTTTAGTGATCCTTACGTTCCAAAAACCCTTTTTACATCACGGTGAGGCCGATATTAGAATATGGATCGATAATTTGGAATCCGCGTTATCAAGTTCATGTGGATAGACTAGAATCAATTCAAGAACAGTTTTTACTTTTCGCCTTGAGAAATCTTCAATGGGAGTCTCTAATAACATCATCCTACCCTTGTAAATCGTAGAGAAATGCTAGGTGTGCTATTTATGGCTAGACTTTTAAATTGATCGATTTCAAACCCATTTCTTTTGAACGAAGTAAACTTGAATGTTCCATGCCGAGCTTCAAGGAATTATAGACCTATAATTCTTAAACAATACAGAAGCAATTTCCAACTAATGAACCTTTTCTATGTTTGTGTGAAGATTATAACTCTTACTCGAGAATAACTGATGCTTCGGACTCGCTCTTTGCCATAAAAAAACGGTTATGTCTTCTCTTAATAATTAAAAAATTATATTTATACTTTTAATCTATTGTATTTGTGAATCTATATTTCTCAGCTGATGAGTTTCTCTGTAGCTGAGCAGTTTTAGATCTCGGCGCTTAAGAAGCCACTCAAAGACTCGGTAACAATAAAATTTATAAATTATAAATAAAACATAAATAAGAATTAGGATACAAAAAAAAATAATAATAATAAAAAAAAATTGTGTAAGAATTAAAAAATAAAATAACAGGATTACCCTGGTTTCATCGGGCCACTTGAGGGCAGTGCGCTGCCACAACGTCCGAGAATAAAAAAAACAAAAATATTATTATACTATACTCTCACTCCATTTATATGCTACTCTCACGTTATTGGGCTTAGCAGCCTTCTTGCCGTTTTTGAGTATCTGCGACTATATCCCACTGTCACTCCCGCACTTGTGGAGCGTTACTTGATATGAGTACTGTATCGATACTTTGCACCAGATATCGTGTCCCAAGGTGGTCATGCTCTTTCAACATTTGAAACATTGTACCTCTAACAAGTAACAGAGTTTATGTCAACAACTTCAAAATAGAGTTACCTTGTTTTCTTGTATCATAGTCAAACAGATGATTTTCGGATGTTTTTTGTATGCGGGGAGTGAGCGAAGAAGTCAATGTCAGCAACAAAAGCACATCTTTGCTAGCTCAAACCAACAAACTGACAAAGCAGACATTGTTTTTAAGAAAGTTAATCTGGCGCCCCATCCCACTCTCAACCCCACTCTCACTAAGCACTCTCCACCACCACTTCCACTCTCACTCCCATTCTCACCCCTACTCCCCCTCTCCAAACTTTCACTCCCACTCCCAATTTCAGTCTTCACCTCAGAAGCTACTTCACTCCCGTTCACAGTTTTGCTTCCACTTTCACTCTCACTTGGAGTGGGGCAGAGACACGATGGGTAGAAAGGTGAGTGAGTTAATAGGAGACGAGTAGTTGACATTATGCAAATATAGGCCAGCTAGCTTTTATGCTAAGATACATATATTTATCTAAAATTTCCACGAACAATTAAATATTAACGTTCATTGATTTTGCCTTCTATTCGCATACTTATTCACCTTTTATAATTATCTCTCTTTTTTTTACAGAATGTCAGCATGGCTGGAGTTATGATTTGACTTGGTACGACTCAACCATAGCAAGCAAAGAAAATTGGGTTTGTTCCAAGGATTTGTATGTAACGAATGTGTTCGTGGTAGCACGCATCGCAGAAGTTATCGGGTCATTTGTGCTGGGACAAATGGGTGATATGTAAGTAGCTAATACAGCACAAGCTGGTATTAATTAAATTGTCCTTTTGACGAACAGTCTGCTGTTTTTCGATTCCAGTTGGATTGAGGCCGGCAACAAGCGTATAATTGAAAATGATTTTTTTTGCTGATACTTCTTCAGCTCAAATTCAGTTATATATAACTTAACTTTGCAATGTTTGCTATTTGACAATTAACATTTTTATGTGTGCTTTTTTATTTTTTAACTGATTTGCTTTAGTTATGGACGTCGTATTGTTTACTATATCAGCGTGGTATTCTGTGTTCTGGGGCGCTCATTATCGACATTTGTAACCAAATTTTATTGGACATTCATTTTCTTGACGGGATTAACAGGAGTTGCGGTGAACAGTTTGTTTCAGTCGCCACAAATTGTTGGAATGGAAATATCTAGAGAGTAAGTTTTGCAATTTTATTTCGTATTAGAAAATATTTCTGTACATAAAAGTTCTTAAGTATTTTTATTGAAAATATTATTTAAATAAATAAACTTGTACGAGGAAACCAATTTAGTTAAAGAAAAATACAAAAGCTTGTAAATTTTTATGGAATTGATATATCAGTAAGCTGAGTTAGAGGTTTATGGCCGGTTATTATAGCGCTAAAGTTTTTTATTTGTTCCTTCCCCGGATTTCGATGTTTCCGCATCTTCTTCAGGGAGTATTTTTATATATTTTTTGTAATTACATCGAAACACATTTTTAGTACGTATAACCACACTGTTTTTACTGTCTTCTCGACACACTATAAGAAAACTCCATGAAGAAAATACGTAATCACCGAAATGTTGAGCAGAGAAAACGAAAATGAAAATTTTGCTTTACAATTTAAAAACAATTACTTTGCGGGATTTACCTTCTAGGAGATTAAGACCGAGGTTCTATTCCAATCTGCGTCGTGTTACTTTTAGAATTTTCTTAACGGGACGAGACCAACATGTTTTATTCTGACTCCGAATGCTAGTTGCGAGGTAGTTGAATGTTCACTGAGAAGCCTTTCATGGCAGAAATACGCTCCGAGTGTTTGCCAAATCACTGCTCAGGACATCAGCAGTCGTTATAGTTACCGGCCGTAAAACTGCAACTCAGTATATTACAGTAGATTATTTCTCAGCTTTTGCGGTATAATTTTCACAATCCTTACTCAAAAGTACCAGTTCCTTCAGTAAGGTGTCCATAACCCCTTAAAAGTTAAGATTTTTGACGCAGACTCGTATTCTTAGAAGACTCTAGTGGTTTTGTTAGATATTTGTAGAACCCTCAAAAATAACGACCTCGTTTGACATTATTTATGTAATGAGATTTTATTGTACAACAGTAACTGTTAACAAATTATTTCATTGTTTTTGTCGCTTAATTCTCCACCGAAAGAAGTGATGCTGGTTGTTTTTGAATTAACAGTTATTCAGTAGAATTGATTGCAATGTCTTCCGTTCAACCGAGGGTTACGTCAAAGGACGAATTTTTCTGGTAATTTCAACAGAAGATAAACGGTCTCAAGATAACAATATTCTCTAAAAAGTACAAATTCTCAGGTACGGTTTTTCAGTTTTTGGTTAAGCTAAGCTTAAACAATGTTTGCTCGAACTGAAGCCCCCACTTATTTAAAGGACTTTTTCAGTAACATTTTAAGGCCGCCTTTTGGTTAGCCTGTTTTGTACGGCGACTTTGGATTTTTGTTATCTAGATAATTTATACATACGGTAACAGCTGAATTTGTTTACCCAACAAATGTGTAATAAATATTTCTGGAGTTGATATAACATCATTCTGTAAATTTTCTTAAACCTGATAGTCCTCAAGTTGGTATCCAACATCTTTTTCCAATCACTATCCAACCTTTGAGAAATTCTTTAAAATTTATAGCTCTCGAGTTTAACTCCAAAGTCATTCTCCTATTATTCTCTAACCTTTGAGAGGTTTTGAGAAATATACAGTCCTCAACTGAACCACCAACACATTTCTCCAGTTCATATCCTACAGTCGATATCGAGTTGACGTGAAGTTGAAAAAAATCTTATCCAAGGCGGTACCACAAAGCCTGCAGCTGTTTTTTGTAATTTATGCAAAACTGATTCTATAGGTAGTTGCGATGGATGAAAATGGACAGAAATATCGGTTGAATTGATTTGTAATTCGGCTGATTTTACAATAAATAATTTTGTTTAGTATCTTAAAGCCATTCATAAGTACACTTTATTACAAATTATTTTATTTATTCAGACAAGATCGCAGCAAAATTGCAATTTATCAAAATTGTGGTTGGTCTATTGGAACATCGTTTATGCCGCTGCTTTTCTGGTGTTTACGTGACTGGGTTAGCTTTATGTGGGTGACGACTTTACCGACAGCAATAATCTTAATTTTCTACAAGTAAGTACGCCATTAAATACTTTGTCTGAATGCTAATAGCAAACAAATTATAAAGTAACAAAAAGCAATGTTATGAGCATTTAGCTATAGGTTCCCTGCGAAAAATCGTGCGATTAAACCCTAAACCGATTGGTCTCCGATTGATCTCTTTTGTCCACATTTGATCATAATTCACCCCTTTAGTTCCTTTCGGATACATTTGGGATTAGTCAATTTGAAATCAATATAGCCCGTCTTAAGAAATATTAAAAAAAAAGCAACGAAATAAGGAAAATAAAAAAGGTTACAGGTGATTTAATCGAATTGTATAAGAAAAATGCATACCGAACCTAAATTACTAGGACTTAACGACTACGCCGCAGTTAGGGTTAAATTTTCGGAGAATATTTTTTATTGCTTTTTGAAAAGCGGGCAAAGAACGTATATCAAATAGATTTGGTGGCTTGGCAAACCCTTCGATTGTGTTTCTGCCATGAAAGATGCGACTTGTCCCTACTGGAGTCGTTATTGAACCGAAAAGGGTATAGTTTTCATATGTTCCCATATGGGTAC
The DNA here is from genome assembly GCA_029619165.1 of Eurosta solidaginis. Lineage (NCBI taxonomy): Eukaryota > Metazoa > Arthropoda > Insecta > Diptera > Tephritidae > Eurosta > Eurosta solidaginis. The sequence continues at coordinate 28,235 of JARSSU010047711.1, forward strand.
AAAGGGGATTGGTCCTATCGATTCTTTTCGGGTATAAATGGGTACAATTAACCCCTCCATAGGCCATGCTGAAACAAAGGGTATCAGTTCAACTCATACAATGTGATCAAAGCATACATCTTTGTGACCCATCCTGGATTCCTCTTAGACTAATCGCATTTTTAAACGGTTTTATTTAGTTTGACTTGACAGGCTGCACGGCCGTTATGAACGAATTTTGTAATTGAAGTTTAAGTAACTTTCCAATAAGCTACAAGCTTGAAACTTGGTATATAGTTCAGAAGCCGATGGCAATGCAATAATAAGAAAAAAATCGCCGCTAGGTGGCGGAAGGATCGAGATAATCACAAAAATCGTATTTGTGGTCCGATTTGGCTCATATTTGGAACACATAATACATACATGAATAGAAAACGGCCTGTGAAAAAAACCGCCGCTAGGTGGCGCAAAAATCGAGATATTCAAAAAAGTCGTATTTTTACTATAGGTACTAGTAATCACACTCCTCATCAATCTAGGGCGTTGACCAGACAATTAAATAAAAGCGTTGGACGCGTAAAATTTCTATTGATAGTAATATATAAGACCAACTGAACCTTAATAAGATTAGGCTACGCCTCACATTTTTATAAATTGTTTTCTAGCTTTTTGTATTATTATAAGTATTGTTTTCAAAGTTCGGGTGTAACTGGACGATATATCCTAACTGAGGGTTATCGAACAGTTTCAGTTTTTTGACACTAAGTGAAAAAAAGGGGATGCTTTTTAATGATTTTGGCCGATTTTATTTAAAATATTCATATTTATAAAAAATAAGGATAAGTACTTTCTTCACAATATTTCAATTCTTCTTCCAGTAATTGCTATCGAGACGCAGTATAATAAATGGTCGAAAAAGGAGGTGTAAAACAGAAATTTCAAATATTTTAGTTTCTTAAATTTCTTGTTATAATAGTATTTTGAAAGTAAATTGGTCTTTGATCCTTAAAAAATGTTTATAAAATGGGGGTGGTCCTTACCCAATGTGGGACAAATATGTGACTTGATACGTCAATGGGGAAAATGCTTGATTGTTTTCGTTTTCATTTTCTTCTTATAAATACAATATAAGTAAAACAGCATACTTACAACTTTTTATAAGATTTTGTCGGGCATCATTTTCGAAAATTAAAAAGGAAAGGTTTCGGCATTTTCAATGCCAATGTGCCACTCCTTAAGCTGGCGTAATCTGCCTAGGAGTTGCGTGTACATATGAAAGACCACTACAGATCCAATCAAACTCATTTAATTGTTTCTATTTCAAATGCTTTCGCTATACCATGGCGATAATTCATATACAAGTCGGATTTTTATCTCTCCTCCTTCCACGCATTTCAAACCATACTTACCTATGAGATTGAGTGTGTCTCAAATTTAAGGACCTGTATGTTTTTGTGCGCCATTTCAATGCAAAGATTGCCGTATTTCTTGTTATTTTTGTTACTTTCCATGTTAATTCTCTTGTAATTGATTTCTCCATAGATATGCCGTTGAATCACCACGTTGGCTGATTAGCAAACATCGATATGGTGAAGCGATCGCGCAATTGAAGAAAATTGCAAAAATAAATGGACGCCGATTGAATTTGACCGAAAAGGATCTGACTAGAATATATGCCGAGCGCACAGATGATGAACCGATATTCGGTATGGCTTCGCTCTTCAGTGGCTGGCATCTGACGCGTAATACTACTATTATGAGCTGCAGCTGGTAAGTGAAGGGGCGATTGCTTGGAATTTCAATTGTTTTAATATACTATTATTATTTATTACACAGGTGCGTTGTTACAATTTCCTACTTTACACTCGTTCTACTTAGCACGCACATGGGAGGAAACCCGTTTTTGAATTTCGCTTTACAAAGTGTAATAGAAATACCAGCGTATGTGATAGGCAGATATATATGTAAGTATGAGCGATAAAACTGTATATGTGTCCAGAAAAAGATGTCAAATGCTCAATAGATTATTATGTACTACGGAATGGCAGATATTTCATGCTCATTTAGGTACATTATTTTATGAGTTTTTTTTTATCTTAAATAAAAATGGATATCACGGGCAGCCGCTGTGGTGTGGTGCTGACATGCGGCGCCTATCACACCTAAGGTCCTGGGTTCAAGACCCGATCAAAGGAACAACAAAATTTTAGAAAAACGTTTTTCAGAGAAGCTCGGCCTTAATCTTTTTGAATGTAAATCGCGCCAAGCATCTTTTTCTTTCAAAGGCTTAAACAGTCTGACTAACAGTTGACTATTATGCGGGACTCCTGAAAGTAGTTTATAATTATTCATTTGCAAACAGCTTCTTATTAGCAGGTTGGATGGTCATATACGATTGTCATACCAATATACAAAATGTATTATCAGAACAACTATAGTTATTTTTACCGTGAAACCTGACACATGTTGCGGGTACATCCCGCGGTTTAAAACATATTGGTACTTAAATTTTTTTTGGAGTTTTTGTTTTCTGTGTATGTTCAAAACTGGAAATATTTTTATTTTATTTCTGGTACTAAAAAAGAATAGAACAATGCATATTAACAAAAGGGGTGTGTACTTGCATACAAATATATGTGAAGTGAACAACCATTCGCGAATATGTATGTATATACATATAAAAATACCAATAAATAGAACTTTTGCTTAAGAATTTTAGCGAAAACTCCAAATTTTTTAACTAAAGATTATTTTTCAAGAAATGTATGCGTTCTTAACTAATAACAACATTAACACGCATATGTTTATACAAATGCCAAGCTGATATGAAATAAAAACGAATACGTGCATACATCCACACATACCTATAAATACACTCCTGAAATTAAATAACGCATTCTGTAGCGGTTTTTTTCCGAATACGTACAAATCTTTGATCAGCATATCCCTTTCATTCCTCCGCAAATCTTCCCCCTTTTCTTTTTACTCTTCTTGCCCTTTCTCTTATCTAACTCTTACTCTCATTACTTTTAATCTTAACTTATCTTAATCCTACTCTTCTTGTAAAGCTCTTATTCCTCCGCCAAACCATTTCATTGTTCTCACTTTAACTCATAATTCTTCTTGTTTCCTTTACCTTTCCGACTTCCCACCAACTTCCTCTACTTTCTTTTCTCCATTTCCTTTTTTTATTTTCGCTTTTCTTTCGATTTCCTTTTTTCAATGTAAAGATATTGTAACGAATTTACTGCAATTCCCCTTATTTGCAATCTTCTACTAACGTTCGAATCACTGAACTGTTGAATAAATAACTCCACTATTCAATAATGCAAAATGGCCCTTATTAAAGTTCTTCACAATATAACGTACTTCACAATAGATAACCCCTACTGCTCGCCAGGTGGCTTCTCAAATCAAAACTGATTGTAGCGCCTCTACTGTTGCTGCCTTTTATACTCTTTGATTTCCTCGTTGCATCTTCTAAGCGCTTCCAGAATTTACTTAGTTACTGCTATACAATTATAACTACATAATCACGTGTATAGCTTCTCATATGCGCGTGTATTTGTGAGCGACACTTCCACAATTACAATTCCACACTTTTGTGAGCATCTCAGATAAGATATCTGCATGTGTTTGTGCGTTGCTTCTCCGCTGCGTGTACGTACATATGTGTAGACATAATGATTGATTCGTTTATGTAGATACATAATGATTGATTTATGGATGTGCATACAAGTCACTCTTAGCATCGGCTTAGAGATGACAGTACCCCTTAGTGTTGCTAATATTCGTAACACTGCCCTCCACTTAAGTCGGATCGTCCTGATCAGACAAATCTCTCGATCTAAACGCCGCTAGCATCTCCAATTGTACCACTCTTCTACTTCGTGGTTTCCCAAATGTTTGTATGCGGTAGATGGTATCACTGATCTTCTTCACAACTTTGTACGGGCCCTTCCAACTGCACCGAAGTTTGGATGGAACACCTTTCCGCCGGTGAGGGTTGTATAACAGTACCAAATCTCCCGCCAAGAAACCTTCCGAATTATTGTTCTCATCGTACCTGCGTTTCATCTTACTACTCATTATCCTGGATCGTTCCCCCGCACTCTGTTGTTTGGCCAATGAAGAACTACTTCGCAGAGCTAGATCTTGACGGATTGACTTTGTATCATCAGTATCGTCTTGACGTTTCACAACAGTATTGCGCGCTGGCTTGAAACCACCCTTGCCTTCTTTATGGAAAATTCTTTCAGTCGTTTTAGTGTGTCGATTAGGGTTTGTCGATGTCAGTGATTTTCTCGCAGGTACCTTTGGTTTTGATTTATTTGGCCCATTCGATCCATTAATCTTTACCTTTGACTTTCGTGGTCTTGTCGAGCCTTCTTCACCAGTACTCGATTACTGCTGAACCCTTTTTCCAAACTGAAGTTAAGCGGTACATCCTGGTTCTCATAACGCATCACCCTTCTCTGCATATCGATCTTGATGTCATGGTCAACCAAGAAATCCACTCCCAATATGACTTCATCAACAATCTCTGCCACAATGAAATTGTGTAGAACCATGACCTTCCCAATAAAGACTTCACATATCACTTCTCCCCGGACTTGGTTATACTCGCCTGTGACCGTACGCAACCCTGCTCCAGGTAACGGTTTTATTCTCCTGTTAAGCAAGTCAAATCGGATTCAGGAATGAGATCCGTCCGTATCTACAGTCAGTACACGCTCCTTGCCATCGACATTCCCTCTGACGGTAAGACTGCTTGGTTTCCTTCCAATTTGCGACACAGATATCACAGGACATTCAATAGCTGGAGATAGCTCTCGATCTTTACATCTGGCACGCTTTTGCTCATCTCTTCCAGCTTTGCGTTTACGGCCACCCAAGTTGGAACTACCATGACCAACATCGCAATGACGTGCAATGTGACCTAGCTTCCCGCATTTGAAGCATTTGATAACTCTTTCACTCCGCTTTTGCGATCCTTTCAGCGCCTCCAATATTGCGTCTGCCCACTCTGGCCTTTCTACTTCCACACGCGACGCTGTTTCCTGATTCAGAGCATGTGATACCGTTTCAGTAAATGTTGGCTTTGGGTATGCGTATGTAGCTCGCTTAGTTTCCACGTCCCGTATGCTATTTATAAAACTCTGGATTTTTACCCTCTCGGCATATTCCACGGCTACGTAAGCATTTGCGAGATGAGCCAATCTTTCAACATCCGACGCAAACTCCTGCAAATTCTCATTCGCTCTTTGGTGACGGTTTTGCAACTCAATTTGGTAGATCTGTTTCCTGTGTTCGCGTCCGTACCGTCGTTCTACAGCAGCCACCAATGCCTCATAACTGGTACGTTCGTACTCTGGGATGGTCTATAAGATCTCAGCAGCTGGTCCTTTTAAAGCCACGAACAGTGCAGCAATTTTATCTTCAGCATTCCAGTTGTTCGCTGCCGACGTCTTCTCAAATTGGAGCTTAAATACCTCGAAAGGAACAGAGCTGTCAAAAGATGGAGTTTTTACCTTCGGGTTGCTCGCTGGAACAGCTGAGCGATTTAGTTGTAACTGTTATATAAGACCTTTCAACGCTTCTATCTCGGCATCAATTTTGTCTTCGAGTTGTAAAATTTTTGCATCCTACTCTTCCAGGTTCGCAAAGAGCTGCGATGATACCTCTTTCGAAATTTTTGTCGACATTCCAGATATACGTGCCTCTTGCGGTTCTAGTTGAGATGACATATATGTCTTCTGTTCTTCCAATTGAGATAACATTTGCGACGCCATTTCTGAAATGCGTGCCTCCTGTTACTCCAGCTGAGATGCCATTGTCGATGTTTGTACAGATATTGTGCTCGTCACTGTCTGCGGGGTTTCGTTTTTTTCTCCCATTTTTGTTGTTGTTTTGTCGCTATCATAATGAAAGACATACTCCTTAGCATTGATTCCTTCAAATACCATAGCTACACTTAGTCGTTTTTGTAGCTGGGATTTATCGCCAAAAGTAGCCAATCCATGGACTTCCAACTCCTCCTTCAGTTCCTGGATCGTCAAGTCACTCAACTTCGCCATGTCCAAGTTGTATTCCCAATCTTCGGAATTTATTCAACAATTCCTCTTCTGACACCAGTTATATCGAATTTACTGCAATTCCCCTTATTTGCAATCTTCTGCTAACGTTCGAATCACTGAACTGTTGAATAAATAACTCCACTATTCAATAATGCAAAATGGCATTTATTAAAGTTCTTCACAATATAACGTACTTCACAATAGATAACTACTACTGCTCGCCAGGTGGCTTCTCAAATCAAAACTGATTGTAGCGCCTCTACTGTTGCTGCCTTTTATACTCTTTGATTTCCTCGTTGCATCTTCTAGGCGCTTCCAGAATTTACTTAGTTGTTGCTATAACTACAGATGCACGTGTATAGCTTCTCATATGCGCGTGTATTTGTGGGCGACACTTCCACAATTATAATTGCATTCTTTTGGGAGCATCTCTGATAAGATATCTGCATGTGTTTGTGCGTTGCTTCTGCGCTCCGTGTACGTACATATGTGTAGACATAATGATTGATTCGTTTATGTAGATACATAATGATTGATTTATGGATGTGCATACAAGTCACTCTTAGCATCGGCTTAGAGATGACAGTACCCCTTAGCATAACAAATAGCAAAATAGTGCCAAAAATGTTTCTATTATTTAAAATTCATCACCGGGTTATGAGGTGCGTCAAATTTGTGCTGTTGTACCACTGACTGCACTTGTCAAATTTTATTAAAAGGTTGAAAAAAAATTGTAATTTTTAATTCCTGTTCTACCTATCTCGAAGTCTTCGAAAAGATCATGTGTATGAAAGAATCTAAAACTGAGTATTCAGAAAATTACGAAATCTTTTAACGCATGAATTTTTCCTTGATAACTAAACATATCAAAATTATTTTGGTAGGAGAAAATTTGAGTTAAAAGCTGATATTTCCCTATTTATTTCAGGCGATACATACGGGCGGCGTCTTACAAACAGCTTCACATTCCTTCTTTCATGTCTTGCTTGTATACCATTAATAACATTTGCTGCAGGTAAGGACTACTAAATTAGAAAATGTGTAAATTTATTCAGTTTTTTATCCTTCATATAGCCTGGATATAAAAATTAAGTAGGCTTACGGAAGTCGACATTTGCAGCAGTAAAAAAGAAAAAATACTTGTACGTTATTAACTTTGTTTCTATGTTTTTATTTAAAAATTAATTAGTTAGGCCGGGATAAATTTAGTCCGGTATAAACTCGAGTTAACTCGAAAAGTTCACAATGTTAACAGCATACAGGATTGGCTGTTTTTCATTGGAAACACCAGAAATTATTTCTTTTTTCCGTCTGAAGCTTCTTCGTCCTCATACTGGCTGCTGTAAAGAGGGTTTCTCGCAAGAAAAGTCTTGGACGGTTTAAGGCATAGATCGTCGGCCTCACGGCTTATGCCAAACGCTCACTCTCCTAATCTTTAGGGTCAACCTCTGCTTCTAAGCGCTAAAAAATTCTCAGTGCTGCACGCTAATGTGTGGGGGCTGCCTCACTCTCTCAAATTAGTAGACTTCCCCAATCTTATTCTCTAATTGTATTAGCTTGCCGTTTCATCATGGAGCTCGTTGAATTTCTCTTTATTCTGCTCTCCGAATCCAACGCATCCCGTGTAGCGCTTTTGTCTTCTTTCGCTGGCAACCATATTCTTCCTCTTCTCCTTGTTTTCAACAAAAGATATCAGGAAGGTTGCACTGAAACACAGCGGAGTATACCGTCTAGCTGAAAATCATCTTAAGGACACAACTGTTGATCACCCAAATCCCAAAGCCTTCCTATGAGGCCTTTTGGCATAGAAGGAATGCCGCAATGCTCGCAACAAACACATAGTCAAAAGCTGTGAAGTTTAGCTAAGCCATCTGACCATTGACAAGGTGCCTACTCTAGTAAAAGCTAAACTTGAGTAAGCTAGCAGTTATAACAAATGAAAATGTTGTATTTCCACAAGATGGAGTGAACAATATGATGACATTTTCCATACATTTCTTATGATGTCAACAAATATAGGCTATCGGCTGGGAGCTGGTAGAAGCTACAGAAATCCTTGCTCTCTTGGAACTTTTTATTAGATGTTTTTGTGAGTTGGCCAGAAATGTATACTTCCAGTTACAGGCAGGTTAAAACAAATATTAATATTTCTTTCAAAATTTCAAAAAGTTTAAATGAAATCCCATAAAATTTATTCACAATTGGCTCGTCAGTTCGTTAGTCGGCAGTTGGCTTTTAAATTCAAAAGTTTTATGAAAAGAATTGGAAAATTCACAAGAGTTTCGTATTCATATAAAATTTGAGTTGTTTCTATATATTGGAATACAAAATTATACTAAATAATACCACATACTGCGAATAGGAGACCTTGTGAATTGCCTGAATGCACACATGAAAAAAACTGCCAACCACCGATTAATCAGTTACGGAACAATTTTTGCATCACGCTATAAATTTGCTACGCTATATTTTCAAAATATGTTGAATTATATTTCATAAATTAAATTTTTTTTAAAATCCCTCTTTCTCTTCAATTTTCACAGATATGAAATATGAGATCATCATGATAGGTGCATCATCGTTCATAAAATTCCTCAACGCTCTCACATTCTATACAGTCAGTTTGCAGAGTATGGAATTATATCCAACTTGCATCCGACAAACAGGAATTGCACTCAGCACTATTGTATCGAATGCTTTTGGTATCTTAGCTCCATATATTTTGTATTTGGGGTGTTACTATTGATATTCGTGTACCTTACTGCATTCTTGGTGCACTATTTTTCGTCGGCTGCATAACAGCATTATTTCTGCCAGAGACGTTACACAAGAAACTGCCTGATACAATGGAAGAAGCTAGAAACTTTGGAATGTATGATGTAAGTGAACAAATGGTTAAAAATTATAGATTATGTTATTAACAAAATTTTGTATATACAGAAATTTTTCAGTTTACCCAAATTGCTGCCACAAACTAATGAGCCACAAAGTCCTGAAGAAGTCAAATTGAATTAACTATAATATATATAAAAAAATAAAAATAAACAAATCATTAGATTATTATATTAGGTCGTATTTAGTATAAACTGATCCGGTGTTTTGAAATATAAAATATTTCCATTGAATGTTATGTCTGTCTGCTATATAAGAAGTAACGAATATACTATAGGTGGATGTCAGCACAGTTTTACGGAGCGCCGTTTGCAAGACCACATTTTACAACCAAGAGCATCAACCGCTAATTTTCTCTACTCAATATATTTATTTAAAATAAGCTAAATACTCATTACTTGTTCTTCTAAAAACAAATTGTACAGTACAAGAAGTAAAATATACTATAAGGTAGTTAAGAATTTTGTGCAAATAGTCTGGCATCGTTGTATTTGCAAACTGGTGTAGTATTTTTACACAAAACGCCAACAAATTATACGGCTATTCATTTACTACGTCCTGGCAAATACGCAACATCAAAACCTATAGTTTATTTTTTCAACATTGAATAGCAAATCTGCACCTGTCAATATAAAACTAAATGTGAAAAAAAATTGTAAATTTAAAAATTGTTCGTAGCTTATATTTGCTATTGCAACCTTTCTACTATGAAATGCACAAAACTCTGAGCTGCCTTTATATATTTTTTATCGTAAAGTTGTAAAATGAAAACTATTTATACACATACGCAAGTACAGAACGCCAATATCAATGTTGAAGAGCAATATTTGTTTATTATTAGTATTGTTGTAACAGAGACGTAAGTAAGGACAACACGAAATGTCAAAATGTACTGCAATAAAGAATAAAAAATTTTTTGAACCCACATGGGATATTGACTTTGCGCCTCCCTTAATTTAGGCCACGGCTGCATAATAATATTATTTTCAACAAAAAACGTAAACATATTTTTGTTTTAATTGTTTTTTCAATTTATTTTTATTTTTTTTCGTCACGTTTTGTAAATTTTTCCCAAGTTATTAAATAAATTATTAAATAAATTAATTGCTTCAAATAAATGTTTTCATACTTTTAAAAGCAATAGGGCAATCCACGCATCATTATTTTTACGAATAGTTTGGCAGATTCTTTTTTAACATTGTGAGTGAAATTGGTTTTCGTTACGTGATCGTATAGCACGATACGTGACCTGCTCTAGACAAGTAGTTTTCCAAAAAACTAAGATGCTTTTTTACTTGGTTATCGGAATAATTTTCTTAAGAATGGAGAAAATCGTATAAAAAATGTAAAAATTTAATTGTGTAAGTGTCATTGCCGAGTCGAGGTCCGCAATATAACAGTCGAGTACTCTTATTCATTATTTCGTATTTCGAGAAATAAATATTCCATCATATATTTTTGATTGAAAAAAAATTTAAAAAATGTTTCCTCAATTAAATGAAATGTTTTTTACAAAAATAAAAAATTACTACTCATTACTTTTCTGTTGCTTGGAATAGACTTGGTTTCTTAATTTTCTTTGATCTGTCGTGACCACAGAACTGCGTCCTTGCCTTGTCTTATCCATAACTAAATATTCTATATTTCGTACAAGAATTTATTTGTCATGATCTTAGTATGATAGCACCGATATATCCTGCTCAGACATCAAAAGATGGCGTTCGATCAGAATCTACATTTTGGTGAGCATACAACTGCAATTGTATCTAAAATCCGGAGCCCTAAAAATCCTTAAACCTTGATGTATATTGGAACGATTTTCCGTCATCCCTTGTCAAATTTGGTTTGGAAACAAATCGGTTTCGGCGTTGTGCCATCATCAGTGTCGATTTTCGTTCTCAAATCTCTTGCCGGCAGCACTTTAGGTAAAGACAAAGAAACGCTCATTTACTCACATACACTTACAAAGCATTTGGTCGGCCGATTGCATGCTACGCAATGTTGGCCGCCATGGTGTGGTAGTAGCGTGCTCCCCCTAGCACACCGAAGATTCAGCGCTGAGATGCCGCTCGGAGTCGGCATAAAACATAAATATGCCAACCTGCCAATTTGTAGGAAAAATTAAAAGGAGCACGAAACAAATTCGAAGGGAAGCTCGGCTAAAGTGTGCCTAAAAATGCTCATAAATAAACTCACTAACAAAGTCTTCGTGGCAGAAGTACACTCGTAGGGTTGTACAACCAGTACAGAGGGCTGCACCTGGTTTAGAGGAAATCTTCGAAGTAACTGCATATCATTTGCCTACAGATTTGAAACTTTGGGTGTTTTAGGCACATTACCAAATATTTGTACCAAATTTGCTGCTTACTATATGCGTGCATTTGGGTATATGATACTCGTCCCCTGCAGAACTTTGACTCTCTAAATTTTAATTTGACTGAGTTTTAGTCGTTGTACATACAAATATATTTCCAAGAATTATTCAACTCAAATGTGACCGTCTGCAAGGGGGAAGTGCAACACGACTTAGGTATTACGTACTTTATTAACTACACAAACTAGTGTGAGCGCTTTGAAGCAAAATATACTTTTGATGCTTCTTTTACATGTAGAAAACCGCCAATTGCTCTGATATAGTATACATCTGTTAGCTGAGTAGGTGTCCGCACTTAAGTAGCCACTTATGTATGTTTACCAATGACAGTGGTGATATCTTATTACTAGCATATACCCTGCAGCGAACCGCAGAATTTCCGAAATATCGCAAAACTATTGCATTATGAGATGTTACTAGTTCAGATTCTGACCGCTCGCATTCCTTTCAACTAGCACGTTCAACATTGTTATACTCCTTTCAATAGTTATCCTCCTCTCAGCACAATTATCCTCCTTTGAAGACACTTTGAATGCCTTCCCAGTTGGTTCAGTCGTAGGTGGTTCTAAAATAGTCGCAGCCTTTAAACTATTAATTTAAATACATGCAGCTAAGATTTAACCGCTATTGGTACAAATGCGCACCTTTCATTTTTTCCTCAGGGTATGCACGTATCTTTGTTTCTTATGTGCGTCCATAGACACCCAGTCGAAAGTGGAAGTAGTAAAAAATACTAACAAAACGTGTATCGCTGTGCAAATGTGCAATATACTTGCTTAGATAGTGTTTTGTATTGCCTTGACAAGACTTCTTCTGGGTATGAACAAGTACATTGCACTACATAGATACTTATACATATGTATGTGTGTGCATTTTATGCTACTTAGTTCTGCGTCTAAATTATTAAATTGCTTTGTTTATTATCTTATTTCTTGTTCAATTACCTTTTTCAAATTTTACTACGAGCTAACTGGATGTATATTTTTCTTCTGCAGTGTTGTGTAAAACGTGTTTAGTATCAGATAAATATTTCGTTATTATATGCATTTTAAATATAAAATCATCGAAATGGTATTGCATATTTTAAACAAAACCTCGCAGTGATTAAAGCTGTGATAGTAATATTTAAGGAACAGTTTTTGTGCGTTAGAATCTTGTGAACAAAATGTGAATAGACCCATAAATAATACATTAAGAGAGTTCAGGATTTTGTGAAAATGGTCTAGCATTATTGCCTTGCAAAATGGTCTAGCATTTTTCCTACAATATACAAACAAAATACATGGCTATGCACTTGCTACGTCATTGCAGTCCAAAACCGTAGTTTATTTTTTCTATATTGAATAGCAAATCAGCAAGTGTCAATACAAAACAAAATGTGGATAGAAAAAATTTAAAACGAAAAAAGTTGTTCACGGTCCATAGTTTGTGTTTGCTATTGCAACGTTTCTAACTTCAAATACAGAAATTCAGAACTGCCTTATTATTCACAAGGTCGCAATTTTATTAGGAACCAACTAATTATATGCAAACATAGCAATACCATATGAAAATAATTTATTTTTTTTTATTATTTGGCATTAAATAGAGTAACATACACTCAAATGTATCTAATATAGCATTTTCAAATCAAATGAAACTTTTTTCAAATCAAATGAAACGTTTTTCAGTCAATGAAACTTTTTTTCGAATCAAATGAAACCTTTCTTAAATCAAGTGAAACCTTTTTTAAATCAAATGAAACTTTTTTTCACTTCCGATGAAACAATTTTTGACTTACGAGATGTAGAAGTTTTGAACCGTGCTATGACACCCAAAAAGTATTGTGTTATTAAAAGTGTACTGCTTTAGCTTCATACACCGATTTTATTTCATTTCGGTCTCGATTGATCGATTTTCATTCGAAAATGCCCTATCTCCAAAAAACTTTTGAAAAACACTGAACGTCGGATTTTGTTTAAAGGCCACCTTATTTCAGACTTTTATTAATAACGTTCTGTCATAGAATTTTTTCGAAAATGCGCTATCTGAGCATAAACTCATTCTTAGATAGCGTATACTTCAATCGAATTCTGAGAAAGGCCATTTTTGAAGTAAATTCAGAGTTATGCCATTTGAGGCCCGAGAAAGTTTGATATTCCACTCAGCAACCGATATGTAAATGTATAATAATGAAAAAGCAACCCAAGATATGCCAAACAATACTATCTGTGTTTTTTTTACATCTATATACATATAAGCTAAAATTTTCTATGGAACTGCTAAGCTTTAAACTTTATCTTCGCTTCTGAAATTGCTGCGCAGAAAATTAGTACATACTCCTAAATTTAAATACGCATTATACTCAGATGCAACTGAAATATGTGCCTATGTTTCACCTCTACAAATGGTGTGCGTCCACTATTCACCGCAATCAATTCAGCTATAGGTTATACACTATGGCCAAAGGAGGTGTGTCCTCCGCTTTTCAGTACATCATGTTCTGTAGCTAGTTATTTAACCACTGCCGCTAAGATAGGTCTCCTAAACATTATCTAAGTGCGGGTAAGCGTGTTTTTTTACCCGGAAAGGTAGACGTATATACGTGTAAAAAAACACGGCTACTGATTATAAGCGCCTATAAAATGCTTTAAAATCGAATGTTATTCTTACAAAAATACCTACGTACCCTCGCCCGCATCGCTAGGCGATAACTTCAATGATTTGCTTAAAGAGAATAAAATTAATACGAAACAAAGCAAAATTCTTTGATACAATTTCATTTGAATTTTATTGTAACACTTTGTGGTAGACAACGTTTTTGGTTTTACCATCTTTCGCGTAAATGAATAATGACGATGGTTCGCCTACTCGTGAGCAAGCTACATACAATTGTCCATGAGAAAAAATTGAGTATTCTAAATTAATACCTCACATTTGTAGAGACTGCCCTTGCGACTTATTAATTGTCATAGCGAAGGCAAGGCGAATAAGGAACTGCAAACGTTTGAAATCGAATGGTAAATACGAAGGAATCAGTGGAATTCTGGGTATCAAAACGTCGTCTCCTTTGTACTCCCTTTCAAAACTGTTGCGTCGATAACGTTACCCATTAGCTTCTTCACAGCGAGTCTGGTACCGTTGCAAAGTCGTGGCACATTAATGCTGCGCAGCATAATAATCGGTGCTCCAATTTTTAATCGTAAATTATGAGGTGGTAGGCCTGGCAAATCGAGTGAGTTTAAGAATTCAGTTGGATAATTTACGACATCATTTTGATAAGTAATAGTGTCCATTGACTTATATGCAAATATGTCACCAGGTATTTGATCCAGAATAGCTGCATTTATAACATTGACGTACTTATTTTTCCCAGCTAAAATTGCTCTTTCGCTGAGCCAATCATAGTTGTAGTAATGTTGAACAATGTTTGGAAACACACTCTGTATCAATGCCTCTTTAGACTGTGCAAAAGTGCAGAAATTGTTAGGCAATGTAATCATTCCTGTTAGATCGACAGACCTTTGGCCATTTCCGATTTTCAGTAATTGCTGTGAAAACTCAGCTGCTGTCGGATCGTTTTGTAGTTGAACAAGTACGTTTGTAGTAAGTGTAAGCATGTTTACATGTCTCCATAAATACGATGATTTTAAAAATACAATGATTTCATCTGTAGCCGTGGATTTAGGGACAGCTAGGTTTGCCTGAAATCTCCAGCCAATAAAATCATGGCACCACCAAAGACTGTTTGGCTTCCTCGTAGATCTTTCAAAGTTCTATCAAGTGCATCTAATTATTTCTTGTTTGCCATAGTACATTCGTCCCATACGATGAGCTTACATACTTTAAGAACTTTTGCCATTCCAAACGTTTTCGAAATATTACATGTTGGTGTTTCATTTACCTGCATATTCAAAGGCAACTTTAATGCAGAATGTGGTTGTGCGACCGCATTCCAGTAATGTAGCCGCAATTCCGGAAGAAGCGAGTGCCAATGCAACGTTATTATCAATTCGAATTTTTGCTATATCAATGAAATCAAAAAGGTATTGCCTGTTCTCCCAGGAGCATCCAAGAAAAACAATCCACCAGTTCCATAGCTAACATTATTCATGATTGTATCATAAACATATTGCTGTTGGTCATCAATTTCGTTAAATTTGATGTCACAAATGTGTTTAGTTCATTACAATCATAACGGTATTCACGCTCCAGGGGCCCTATTCGCTAACTGTGAGTTTTAAGGTGTACACAAGAAATTGTATAAACTTTGAAATTCTGATTCTGTAAAGCAAAACTGTGAACAAAAAACTCACTGATAAAAACCTACGTGAGTTTTCTTGGCAGCCAGTGTACACTTTTATGACATTCAAAACTCATATGCACTGTTGCAGAATGACATTTTTGTTTTCATGGCGTTTGATGAATATTTTCTCACTGACATACGACTTTTACATTCAGCGCTCATTTCAGCAAAACAATGTGCACAATAATTTACAAAATCGCATGAAAATTTAAAGTGTAAATTGTGTGTGCAAATGAGTTTCCAGTTTCAATTGAGTGTATATTTTTCATTTTTTCACAGTTAGAAATTGACCCCCAGTCCCCCAGTTCTCGATTGAACATATCATGTATTCGACAATTTGCTGCTGGCATGCCCAATACTAAAGATTTGTTTGACATCGACAAACAAATGTCGTTAATCCTTATCAATGCTTCATTGTAAATTTCCAATGTGAATTCCAACTCTTAATTTACAGTATTTTGACGTATTTGGTTTAAAATATCATCTGCCATATAATCTTTAAAATTATTCCATAATTCCAATTAGGTGGGGAGCACATTGCAATAATTATCGAAAATAATGTTCGTATTTGATATTGACTGGCTATTACAACTGAAGCGGCAAGCGTATCTTCCCAATGATTATCATCCTCCAACAAATTGAATTGTTGACATGCTTCACGATATGTAGCGCACAATTCGCTATTATTTTTCTTAAAGCTTGGAATGATGTTGGGGCGCGAACATTAAATACAACAACCGCAAGTAAAAACACTCAGCATTATTTGGATGAACTGCATAAATGCGTCCTAATGCATCTGTTGAGAACACATTAGGATGACCTTGAACTGGTTTTCCTTGTTTTCGCCTTTGAAATGTTTTCCTGGATTTATCTTATGTGAAACATTGTGTCACTTCTGCATAAAGCAATGTTCTTGCAAAACGTCCGATTGAGATAAATGAAAAAAGGCAGTCAAAGTTGTAGACGGTGCACTTGTTGCTCTAAGCGCTGCATTTTCAGGAGTAAAATAAACGCGTTGGCCATTTTCAAGGTGCGTTTTGTGTATGTTTGTTGAAGCATCTCTCATAAACAGTGTACAAACCTCAGTGTTTATGTTTACTCTCCTCCGAAAAAAATGTGCAACTTAGCAGCACGACACAAATCGAAAAATTCGTATATTTATTCAAAAATGTTGTACACATGAAATGATCTCGAGACGCTCGTCACCCATAGAAAAATTACCACTCATCAACACAGCTTCCTTTTGATACCCATATTGAAGTACTCATTAACAGCTTACATTTGATACCCATAATGTAAAAACACTTCCTAAGGTTATTCTGATCCACGTTTTGGGCAATATCTCGAGACCCTAGTCACCCAGATGTATGAAAATTACCCTCTGCTAAAGAACTCATCAACAGGTTTCATTTGATATCCATATTATATAAACACATTCTAGGGGTATCTGGGTCCACGTTTTGGCCTATATATCGAAACCCTAGTCACCCAGGGGTACGAAAAATTATCATGTACTAAACAGGGATGGGCGTTATCAACAAATTTGAATAACCAATGACGAAAAAATAAAAATAAATTTTTATTCATTATTCAGGAAAACTTGAGTGATGAATAAAATGTTATTTTTTATTCAAGCATTTCTTGAATAATGAATAACATTTTCTCGTTATTCAAAATATTCTGATTGATGATAACCGCTCATTCTTATTTTTGCAAAATTGATTAAAGAGTTGAGTTATTTTTCCTTATTTACAAAATATGGAATAACAATAAAATTTTAGTTTGTATTCAGTTATCCAAAAATAAAAAAATAAACCATCGAGATGCCCTGAAAATATACCCATTTGCGTAACCAGTTTCGTGTGTAGTTCTGAAGCTTCTTATGGGTAATATTGAGATGATTTTAGGGAGCATTCGTGGGGTTTTTTGGGGGCGGTTTGGGGGGTAATTTCTGGGACACCCTGCGGATCCTCCCGGGGCCTATTGGGGTCCATTCCAGGGGCTCCCTCGCGATCTTTCTAGGGTTTTGGGGTCATTTCGGGATAACTTTTGCGTTTCCCTCAAGGTCTTTTGGAGGTCATTTTGGCATGGTTTAGGGGGAGTACCACGGGGTCCTCCCGGGGTCATTCCGTGATCTTTTTGGGACTCCATCGGGGTCGATTTGGGGATTTCGGGATGTTTTGGGGACTCCCTCGGGGTCATTTCGGGGTCATTCGGGATGATTTTGGGGACTCCCTCGGGGTCATTTCGGGGTCATTTCGGGATGGTTTTGGGGACTCCCTCGGGTCATTTGGGGTCATTTCCGGGATGATTTTGGGGACTCCCTCGGGGTCATTTCGGGGTCATTCCGGTAATGGGATTTTGGGGACTCCCTCGGGGTCATTTCGGGGTATTTCGGATGTTTTGGGGACTCCCTCGGGGTCTTTCGGGGTCATTCCGGATGATTTTGGGGACTCCCTCGGGGTCATCGGGATATTTGGGGACTCCCTCGGGGTCATTCCGGGATGATTTTGGGGACTCCCTCGGGGTCATTTCGGGGTCATTTCGGGATGGTTTTGGGGACTCCCTCGGGGGTAATTTCGGGGTCATTCCGGGATGGTTTTTGGGGACTCCCTCGGGGTCATTCCGGGATGGTTTGGGACTCCTCGGGCTCATTTGGGGTAATTCCGGGATGATTTTGGGGACTCCCTCGGGGTCATTTCGGGGTCCCCAAAACCATCCCGAAATTACTCCGAAATGACCCGAGGGAGTCCCCAAAACCATCCCGATATGACCCCGAAATGACTCCGGGAGTCCCCAAAACCTCCCGGATGACCCCGAAATGACCCCGAGGGAGTCCCCAAAACCATCCCGAAATGACCCCGAGGAAGTCCCCAAAATCATCCCGAATGACCCCCAAATGACCCCGAGGGAGTACCAAAAAGATCACGGAATGACCCCGAAATGACCCCGAGGGGTTCCCAAAATCATCCCGGAATGACCCCCAAATGACCCCAAGGGAGTCCCCAAAACCATCCCGAAATGACCCCGAGGGAGTCCCCAAAACCATCCCGGAATGACCCCGAGGGAGTCCCCAAAACCATCCCGGAATGACCCCGAAATGACCCAGAGGGAGTCCCCAAAACCATCCCGAATGACCCCGAAATGACCCCGAGGAAGTCCCCAAAATCATCCCGGAATGACCCCCCAAATGACCCGAGGGAGTCCCCAAAAGATCACGGAATGACCCCGGGAGGACCCCGTGGTACTCCCCTAAACCATGCCAAAATGACCTCCCAAAGACCCCGAGGGAGTCGCAAAAGTCATCCCGAAATGACTCCAAAACCCTAGATGGATCGCGCGGGAGCCCCTGGAATGGACCCCAATAGGCCCCTGGGAGGATCCGCAGGGTGTCCCAGAAATTACCCCCCAACCGCCCCCAAAAAACCCCACGAATACTCCCCAAAATCATCTCAATATTACCCTAAGAAGCTTCAGAACTACACACGAACTGGTTACGCATATGGGTATATTTTCAGGGCATCTCGATGGTTTATTTTTTTATTTTTGGATAACTGAATAAAAACTAAAATTTTATTGTTATTCCATATTTTGTAAATAAGGAAAAATAACTCAACTCTTTATTCAAATTTTGCAAAAATAAGAATGAGCGGTTATCATCAATCAGAATATTTTGAATAACGAGAAAATGTTATTCATTATTCAAGAAATGCTTGAATAAAAAATAACTTTTTATTCATCAATTAGAAAATTTAAAATGATGAATAATTTTTATTTTTTATTTTGATTTGTTTCATTTCAAAATGACTCAACCCTGATACTAAACCACCATCAACAGCTTCATTTGATATCCATATTGTATAAACACATTCTGGGGTACCCCGGTTCCACACTTTGGCCTATATCTCGAGACCCTAGTCACCTAGGAAAATTACCCCACATTAAAGAACTCATCAGGAGCTTTCATTTGGTACCCATATTATACAAACACATTGTAGGGTTATCCGGTCCACGTTTGACTTATTGTTCAAGACTCTAGAAATTTAAAAAAATTTTTTTTTGCTAAAACCTTCCCTATTTGATCTCTATAATATGAAAAAAGAACGAAGAAATTGGCCTGTATCGGCCCCAAACATGGACAGGAACGAACATCATTTCATTTTTATATATATAGATATGTTCAGGTCCCCTTTGAAGCCGTAAAATATACTTTTAACTATATTCCGAGAGTACCAGGTGGACCAACATTAATCACGCTATTGGAATTACTTTTACTTAGCGTTTAATATTTTTCAAGTTGGTAAACCCAGAAAACATATCTGATTAAACTGGTTTCTCTTAAGCAGTGCTGCTCAAAATTTAAAAAATTTTAATGTCTGAGGTTCAAGTTACAAAATCTTTTTCTGAAATATTACGTAAATAGTTTATCATCAACATACAAGAGCCATAAATTTTATTCCGAAAGTTTCGAAAAATTACAGTTCAGTTTTTGTAGGAACATATTTTATAAATATCGTCGGAATTTAGTTTTCAATAATCATACTAAAAGTGAATGTGGAGATTTCTGCGAATGTTGGAAATTGGAATGGAATTAGAAACTTTCGAAATGCTTCATTAGAGGCCTCCGCACGGTTTTTTTTTAAATGTGTGTTAAGATTTACATATATTAGGAACAGAGATTATTGGGGTGCGGAAATACTACCTGAATGGTTTGCATGGTTGCATAAAGGTTCTCCCACTTTCAGTACAAAAAATGTCCATAACCACAAAAAATAATATAGCGAATTTAAATTACAAAATCACAGAAAATACCCCATAAGAGAATCTCTAGGTCAAACTAGTGCACATCTACTGCATTCGGCACCACAAGAGTGTCGCCATCTATCCCTTTTGCATGCTTTCAACTGGAGACTTTAACATGGCGATGTCCCCGCTGTCATTACTTTTTCACTAGTTCCTAACTATATATAAACTTCCACTTTAGAACTAGTTCTTTATTGGGACCTTTTCGATAGTTACGAACTAGTGTAAAATTTTCCAGCTGATATCTAATTCTTTCTTGGTATTATTTCGTGGGCTCCAAACCGGAACGAAATTCTACATGTTCGGTTCTAATATGAAATTATCGGCTTTTTCGATAGTTCGGGACTGGTGGAATAGTGTTGAAAAAAAGGCATACTCATATGTAGTCGTAGCTTGTTAAAGCTGGTAGCAATGTTGGTGGCCTGTTTTTAAATAAATACTAAATATTATATATAAAAATCCAAAGTGTCGATTTTACAACTGACAATTTAGCTACTAACAACGAGTACTTTTTTGGCACTCTAGGTCTAGTTCCGAACCAGAAATTTGTAACACTAGTTATTGACTTTCCTTGAGGGTAATTAACTAATATCATACGAAGTTAGAATAGGCTCATCTTCTTTTGGTACAGTTTTACTTATATTCTTTGGTCATATGCCCCATATATTCCAGCTTTGTGGTCAGTTAGGTATCTATTTTAATTTTTTATGAATCATTTTGATTACAAACTTTTTTCAGTGTTATCATATTTTTGAATAATTTTGCGTTGTCAAATTGTTAGTGTAAATTTGTTCTATATACACAAGTGCCTGGGCTTCATACGGGAGTACTTTTTCTTGGCAATTTCATAAGATATTCGCAGCATTTTCATATAATTCGAATTATATGTGGGGGCATATGGGAGAGCTATGAAATTTTTTTATATTCAAAGTGTGTATTTGAATCTGTGACTATGATTCAGTGCAAAACAAAAACAAAAGTGCTACAAGTGTATATGGTTGAGCAGCCCTGCTCTTAAGAATCGTGAAATTTTCAGAAGGAAGCATTTCCGCGCCACTTATTCGCTTGTGGACAGCCAGATCACCCCGTTCTAACCGACCAAGACCTCGAGTCGTCAACTCTGACGGCGACCACTTCGTCACTGTAATTTTCTTGACTTTATAGAACCAAAGTTTTTTATTAAAAATCTAAAAAGAAAAATCATCGGCTGAGTCCTATATATGCCAATTTGGCAAATAGTCTAAAAACTTACGTTAGCTTCATCATTGATGCTATCGAGAGAAGATGACATGGCTCCTGGTGTGTTCGAGAAAGGTTTACCATCCTGTCCGTGATGCCAACGGCAGGAGAGGGAAGTGGAAGAAGACTTCACCTCCCTTGGAGCTCGCGATTCATGCTATAATGCCGTAAAATTAAATCAAAATTTTTCACACGGTTTTTATTTTGGTGCTAAATTTGGCAGTATGCAAAAATTAATTTTGATATTACTCCAAAAGGTGTTAACCCTGCACTTTATTTTTGTGTGTGTAGGTTAGGTTAGGTTGAACTGGCCGGTATAAGGGGGCCTCAAATAGACTGATTGAGTCCGTAGTGTTACCAGAAGTTTGTTTTAACGACCAAACTGAAAAACCCTATCAAAAACCAGGACCTATGTTATAAAATAACTCCGTCCTCTTGGCAAATACTAGGGGCTTCCTAGGACTTAAGCCACGTGCTGCTTCTAGACCTGACAGCTGTATCACTCCTAATAGCTGGAGTCTTTGCTTGGAAAGTGCAGGGCACGAGCACAGAACGTGCTCGATCGTTTCCTCCTCCAACCCGCACTTCCTACATCTGCTATCACTGACCAAGCCTAATTTAAAGGCATGTGACACCAGAAGGCAGGGTCCAGTCAGAATACCCGTCATGAGTCTACAGTCCTCTCTTTTTAATGATAGAAGGAACTTTGTTAGTCTAAGGTTGTAAGACCTACACATAATCTTCGACACTTTACAGCCGCGCGCTTGAACCCACGCCTTTCCCGCTTGGTCGATCATATGCACCTCTCGCATTCGCTTAATCTCGCCCAGTCTAATTGGGACGTCTACGGAGCAAGCTTCAAGGGATGCGCCCTTTTTAGCTAGTTCGTCCGCTTTTTCATTCCCATCTATTCCCATATGCCCTGGGACCCAATATAGATGTATGCTTCTCCCTGTCCCGATTCTCTCCAGAGACTGCTTACACTCTAACACGCATTTAGATGTTGTGCTATGTGAGATTATTGCCTTAATTGCTGCTTGACTGTCAATATAAAAGTTAACACGGTTGCAGCTTAAGCTATTCTTTTCCAGGGTTTCTACTGCTTTGGTTACGGCTAATATTTTCGCTTGGAAAACGCTACAGTAATCCGGCAGCCTGTAGGATCTGCTTATTTCCGAATCAGCACAGTATACCGCAGACCCTACTCCTTCCACTACTTTGGAACCATCTGTGTACACATGTATCGCCTCGTCCGCCAATTGCGCACACTTGCGGCAACCGTTCACCTCTATTGTGGCCTTAAGATCTCCCTCGAGGCGCAGATAGGGAAGCAGGTAGTCTGTTCGTCTTGTGATTGATGACGCTATACTATTATGGCCATATGGTCGGCGCTCAAGCTGCCCCGAGGCACCGAGCCTGGTTGCGGTTGTTAATGCTATGTTCTTTGCTACCAGGTCTACAGGTGGAAAGTGCATAATGGCTTACAGTGCAGCCGTCGGGGTTGTTTTCAGGGCTTCCGTAATGTTAAGCATCGATAGTCTGCATACCCCCTCTAATTTTTTTAGGTATGTTGCTTTTTGTGTGGCTTTCCACCAAACAAGAACTCCACAGTATAGAATAGGGCTTACAATCGCTGTAAAAACCCAATGAGGAAGAGAGAGCGATAGGCCCCACGTACATCCCAGCATTCTTTTACATGCATAGAGTGCCGTTGATGCCTTCTTGACCCTCTCCTCCACGTTGAGCTTCCATGACAGCTTACTTTCTAGGATGATTCCTAGATATTTTGTACAAGGTTTCTGCTGTAAGGTCACCATCCATAATCGCCCATTTTGCAACATTATTGAAATGCAATGCGGTGTCTACCGACTTGCCTTTGGTGTACGCATGCTGTGTGCTGTTGGACTTTATGTACACATCTATCAGCCTCTCAAAGGTTTTGAGCAGAAATGATGTTAAGCTAATGAGTCTATAGTCTTTGGGATACACGTGACCGATCTTACCCGCCTTTGGTAGAAAAGCTACACGAGCAGTTCTCCAAGAGTGCGGTACATGATTCAGTCTTATGCACCCATCGAATATTATTTTAAGCCATTCCACGACCGCCCTACTTGAGACTTGTAGCATGGCCGGGAATATACCATCTGGGCCCGGCGATTTAAACTTAGAAAACGTCTTCACTGCCCACTCGATCTTGGTATCGGTCAGCAAGCACGGCACTACTAGCTCCGTGATCGAAGTGTGAGTGATGTCTGCTGGCTCTTCGAAACCGTCTCCCGATGGGAAATGTGTATCGAGAAGCACCCCAAGGGATTCCTCACTATTACGTGACCATTCCCCGTTCTCTTTCCTTATTAGTCACTGGACTATGTTTCCCTTTGCTAGGACTTTTTTCAACCGTGCTGTTTCGCTTGAGCACTCTATGTCCGTACAGAAACTTAACCATGAGTTTCTCTTCGCCCTGGTAATTTCACGCTTGTAGATCCTCAGTAGATCCCTGTACTCGTCCCGGCACGCTTCGCTTTCCGCGGTCTTTGCGAGCTTAAACATTTCTTTTACCTGTCTTCTTAGAAGACTCAGCTCATTGCTCCACCATGGCGGCTTTGCTTTTCCTCTGAATCTTCTTAGAGGGCAAGCTTTGTTATACGCAGTCATAAGCGTCCTTGTTGGGAATTCATTCGACTCCTCCAGTTCCTCTACATTAGCAACCTCTTTGGGTTGTCTCAGTTTTGTTTCTACATGTTTATGCAATTTAGTCGGGTTCGTTGACCTAGGGTTTCTAAAGGTTCCTCCCTTCTCTACCCTCTTTAGGGGGATGCTGAAACTGATATACGCATGGTCGGAGAAGGATGGTCTATCAAAAACCATCTAATCATACCTTGATATATCACTCTCGGAGCTCAATGTAATATCCAGAACATTGCGGGATGTTGGCCCAATGTATGTAGGGACATTTCCCCTGTTGGCTATCTGCAAACTGGTTTGCAGGATGAAACAAAATAGAGATTCGCCTCTCTCGTTCGTATCTGCTCCTTCCCATGCATTGTGGTGCGCATTTGCATTTGTGTGTGTAGGTATTAACTTAAAAGATGCGGGCCACGCCGATTTATATTTTCCTTTAAGTTTTCGTACTTTGTTTGAACTACTGGAATACCAGTATAATATAGTCCACAGGTACACAACGCAATCAACACTACGCAAATTAGAGGGGAAGTACGACTCCTCGTAGATAAGCCGGGCGAAGTAAGAAAGTAGATCTCATCTTAATATATAACAACCATCTGTCACTATGTTTGAGGCCAATGGACTCCTAAACTACTGAACCGATTTTGAATTTGTTTTTTCACCCTGTGTTTAGTTTGATAAATCTTGAAATATAGGGTAGGTTATATCTTAGTTTATAGTTGCAATATTATTTTATTGCAATGTCTTTTATTTGTTTATACGTAATAATAATATGTTACGTATACACACCGGCACTCACATTTTCAGGGGTGCGGATATACTTCCGTGTAATTGGTTGGTGTTTAATTAAACAACGTGCTTTTCAATAAAAAATATTATAGCGAATGATATCAAGTATAGCACATCACCAGGCCCGCCGAGAGGGCGGGGGGTTTCTGAGGGGGTCCGCGATTTAGAGGTACTATGACATTTTTTTAATTCAGGAGAGTCTTTAGTTGTTCCATGTGCAATTTTTAGCCGAACTTCAAAAGCAACGAAAATATGCATTTCGTTTTAATATTTCAGTGAAGTGTGAAAAATAAAAATCTATATATATAAAAAGAAAGGCTAAAATGTGTGCTAGTTGGTCGCCGGTGTTACCACATAGGTTCGGTTGCGGTCGACGTACAGGGTCTCGATATATAGGCCGAAACGTGGACCCGATTACCCCTAGAATGTGTTTATAGAATATGAATAACAAATGAAAGCTGTTGATGATTGCTTTAGTAGAGGGTAATTTTCATACCCCTGGGTAACTAGGGTCTCGAGATATAGGCCAAAACGTTGGCCAGTGACTGCCTAGACAGTGTTTATTCAATATGGATATCAAATGAAAGGTGTTGATGAGTGCTTTAGTACAGAGTAATATATTATCCAGAGACGGACTGGGACTGGGATTAGGACTAGGACTGGGACTGGGACTCGGAGGGGACTGGGACTGGGACTGGAATAAAATACATACCACCCTCTGGGACAGGCAATAAGGGATGCAGAAGAATGGGAAAAAATTGAGAGAAGAGAAAAGAGAGAAGAAGATTGGGAAAGAGATAGAATGAGACGAAGATGGAGTAGATCTTCTATAAAGGTGGCATTACCTGCAGGTATTTTTCGGTATCACACATTACCCCCTTTTTCAATTAGAAGATATTTTGTATCTAAAAAAGCTCGTGTGCTATCTTCAAGTTAACCTGTTATGGGACGGATCGAATGATAAACAGATAGCTGGATATATAAACAATTTTGTCAATTTGCACAGCAAGGAGTTGTCGCCATAAAAAACGCTCTCAAAAAATTTCATTAGTATTCGTCTATTTCAGTTCAATTTATATGGATGGTATTAAAGAGAAATGGTACAAAAAAGGGCGGAGCCCCTTTCATCATGAGGTAAATACCGAATACATTGGGGTATAAAAATAGCTGCATAATTTTTGCACTAAAATTTTCCTCACACGACGCCCGCCAATGGTGCGATGGTGACGTTCTCCGCCTGCACCGAAAGTCACCGGTTCAAGTCACGGGGAAATCAAAATCAAATATTTAGAAAAAATTAAAAAAAGTGTTTCTATCCAATGAATTGACAAACACTTCGAGTGTATTTCTGCTTTAAAAAACTTCTCATTGAAAACTCATCTGCCTTGCAGATGCCGTTCGGGGTAGGCGGAAAATTGAAAAGAGCACGTCGCAAACTGTAAGAGAATCTCGGCCTTAGTCTCCCCACTTTATTTAATCAATGAAAATAATAATGTTGTGGAGATGTTAAATACGTAATCTAAATTACCTAATAAACGGTAAAAATTTAAACAACGCGACATCAGGAAGAGTCAAGGCAACGGCTGTATCGATTGTACCTTGTAAATCATTTCAAAGGCTTCTGTCTGATAGTAGTATTTGAACCCGCACTCTTGCGACAATGACTTTTGACAAATACAGTCGAATAAACCCCACATCTTGTTGTTGTACAACTTATACCCAATTGCTGTCTGCTTCATTTCTTTTGTTGAGGTATATTACTTAAAAAGCGATCTTGATTTCTTTTTTGATTCCGCGATGTGCAAATATTAGCTCCAAAAAAGTTTTAAAAATCAAACCATTGAAAACTATGCGTCATTCCATATTCTCACAAATACCCATAACATCGTTGGTGAACATAAACGAGTTTAGATCAAGTCTACTGTGTTAGTACATTGTACGGAGTAATAGAATGCCAAACATTCACAATGCGAAATCTTCAAACCTCCTAAATCCTAAACAAATAAATTCACAAGCATGCGATGCAGTTAGTAGGTAGTCTGTTTGATTTGGCGTCGTGATTTCAGAGACCCAAAAGCAAAAAGCACTTTTTTAAGAAACAAAGTTTTAAAGCTCCTTTTATAATAAAGTCATACATTTTAAATGCTGCCAGTTGCTAAGCTATATAACCTAAACGTTATCTTAGTCTATTGTCGTACTAATTGCAAATCTAGCACCAAAATAGTTTATTAATTTGTACAGTCTAACCTTTTGGAGTGATATCAACATAATGTTTCCTGTCAACGCTCTTGCGCGCTGATGAGCGAAGCCAACTTCCAACTTTTGTTGCAAGCAAAGTATAAAGAAGGTGCTTCGGCTAGGTACTTTCACACTTTGCAAGTGAATTATTTCTCCCATCGTTTGTAACATTTTTATCTTTTCATGAAATAAATGGTATATAATTTCGTCACGAACCCAAAATTGTAAGTCCTTAAGGAAATAGATAGACCCACATTAAGTATACGAAATATCAGGATGAAGAGCTGAGTGATTTAGCCCGTCCTCTGTCCGTCTGTCTGTTTGTATGCAAACTAGTCCCCAATTTTTGAGATTATAAAATTTGTGACGGTATTGGGTGTCCGATTAGACATTTGTCGGAACGGCGATCGGACACTATAGCATATATCCCATACAACCGATTTTTCAAAAAAAGGATTTTGTCATATCTTACTCAATTTAACAGATTGAAGCTTCAAACTTCACATATACTTTCGTATATTGCACATATGTTGCCTGAAAAATTGATGAGATCGTCTATATAAGTATATATCCCCCACAACCGATGTTCAGATAAGAAACTTTTCGTAATTACTGCCCTATTTTAGAGCTAGAGGCTTCAAAAAAAAAAAATTTGTTTGTTCAACGAATGCTTACTTTATAGCATAGATTGTTGTCTGAAAATCATAAAGATCGTGATATATATTATATATATGGTGATATATATAATAATATATATATAATATTTTCGCAATTTTAGCCCCTTTTAACAGCTAGAAGCTTCAAATTTCCTGAATGCTTACGTATATAGCATATATTTTGTCTAAAAAATCATAGAGATCGGTGTTATATATAGTATATATCTCATACAACCGATTGTTCAGATAAAAACTTTTCGCATTTCTACCCCATTTAACAGCTATAGCTTCAATTTCACCGATTGCTTACGTATATAGTATATATTGTTGTGTCAAAAAATCATAGAGATCGGTGATATATAAATATCATGAGGTAGATAGATTATATATTTTTGTTGCATTCGGGCCTTTAAAGCTAGAACTTCCATTTCACCAATGCTTACGTTATAGCATATATTGTTGTCTGAAAAACTCAGTGAATGATCGGTGGTATACATAGTATCTATCTCATACAACCGCGTTGTTCTGATAAGAACGTGCGCATTTCTGCCCCTTTTTAACAGCTAGCCGCTTCAAATTTCAGCCATATGCTTACGTATATAGCATATATGTGGTTGTCTGAAAAAATCCTAGAGATCGGTGGTATAGATTTATATACCCCATATATACTCTATGTTTTTGCCCTTTTTTCACGGCTAGAAGCTTTAAAATTCATCAATTTCATCAAATAGGTTTTACGTTTACGTCATATATTGTTGAAATACGTGATTCGTAGTCATAGTTTTACACGCACCACAAAACCTGAACTTGCATCCTCACCACAAGTACCTACCTATTTTTTATTTTATATTTATCTAAAAATCGTTTAGTATAGATCTGTTCATAATATTCTTATCTTAACCCCGATTATCGGAGATTACGAACGGATAAGATTATTGTCAGCCCCATTCATGAAAGTATGAATCTTCGGCACATTACTTGTTCAGAGTTAAAACTGCAATTTAACAATTCAATAGGACACGAAATATGTTAGAAAGTATATTTCTTGTATAGTCAGAAGGCTTATACAGTGATTCGCAAAATTTTGTACGTGAATAGGCAAGGTAAATTAAATTTTAATTGCCAAGTCTGAAGTTCCTTTATATTAACAAACGCTACTTTTTCGTGATTGTGGCCAAGTTACTGGAAAGCACAAGATTGCGTTTGAACGCGTCTATATGAAAAACTTTCATTGGGTCTCGGCAGTAATGGCAAATGTGAAGAGCAAACCGCTGTGTATAAAGGTAGTTCCGTTTTTAACACCATACGTCCTGAGTTCATGTCCAGGCCGAAGCAACTATCTCAACTTTTTTTGCTATTATTGTAATAAAAATTTAAATTTTAATACCCTTATATTAGCTTCACCAGGATGTTTGTTGTTTCTATGTAACCGACTTCTTTGGACTCGATCTTGACCCAAACGGACAGATTTAATTTAAACATATTAAACTTATCAAGGACCGCGACAATGCAAATATTTGATGATGTGGTCACACAAGGTCAACGGACACTAGGTCAATTGACCTTACGATCAAATCCAATTTCCATAAGGTCAATTTTAACTTTGCACACGTATCAGGACCGATGACAATTAAATCATTTGATGGTGAGGTGACTTAAATGCAACGTTCATAAAGTCAATTGACCTCATAAACACTTCTAATGACAATAAGGGTATTCGGAGCTTTACACATTTATCAAAGAGAAATGATAATTCAATAACTTAATACCGGAATGACATAAGATCAATAGACCATATGACCACTTAAAATTGCCGTAAGGTGAATTGCAACTCGTATCAAGGGCCGATTTAATAATTTGATGGTGGGGTGACATAAAGGTGAGGGGATATAAGGCCAAAATTAGTTTTGTGGGCACACGAATTGGCCAAAAGGCCACTGACTTCGTGGTTTTAGAAAATTTGGTGTAGTGGCTATTTAGGAAATTTCCGTTTGAACATGTTCCCTAAAATATAAATTTAAGTTGTTAACAAAATAATTAAACTCAGATTAAAAGAAGTGGGGTTCGTTGCACTCTGTTTCATAAATCTCTTCGCCATATCTTTGTTCAGTCGAATGAAAAGAGAACTCAACAAAATTATCCTATATTGGGTCTCATTTAAGAGAAAAATTGGATAAAATACAACCCCAGTGAAGATTTTTTTAAAATAAGAACAACTTCTTTAAATAAAAGTTCTTGAAAATCCGGAATAAAATATCGGGCGTTTTTTTCCCTGCGGCGCTACTTTTCCTTATTCTGATTTCACTGTGCAAAATCGCTGTAAAAGCTGGCCGAGGATTCCTTAAAATAGGAGTGATCACAACTTCGATTGACCTTTGGGCCATTGACATAGTGTAGCCCCACCCACTAATTGTTACCACAAAGTATTTTGAATTTATTCCACAAATTATTGGGATACAGATATGAAGCGATTCCGCAATCATGCAGATATTCCCGAATTATCCCATAACAGCCACGAAATTGCCAAAAGTTTATCCCGAATAACTATCCATATGATCCCCGAAATGGTCACAAAATTATACTTATATCAATCTGCAATTATTCTGAAATAGTCCTGAAACGTTATGTAAAATGTTTTGTAACTATCATAAAATAGTTCCGAAATTATACCAAAACTTATGTGAAACCAAACTAAAAGTTTAGGAGATGTAAATTTTGAAGCGCTCAAAAACTTAATAAGACCAACAGAAACTTTGGAAGAATACATACACTGTCAAAATTTTCGTAATGGTGTCGAATTTCGCGACGAAAACAATTCATTGATACTTATCGTCAACCACGAACCCTTCACTGAAAACAAAACAGTTTTTTTAATGGTGTTGTTTCGTGCTTGTTATTTATAGTCTAGTATCTCCGCCAATAAAAATAACGCTTCCCTTGCTACCTTATCTTTGTTCCATTAAGTTTTGGCAATGCGGGATGTGAGGTGGTAGTGGGCTCTGAGGCTGTTCCATGGTCCTCTTCGCTCCTGTCTTCGTTTTTTCTTCTGCTCTATTGTATTGCTCCTTCGGGTTCCAGGAGCGTAGTTAGGATGCGTGTGCTTATATGTTTGTACGTCTGGGAATAGGTGAGGGGGGTAATAGAGAAGAGAAGTAAGAGGGAGAAGAGCGGAGAAAAAAAAC
>JARSSU010047712.1:0-24852 GCA_029619165.1 Eurosta solidaginis
TTTGAAGGAAATAAAGTGAAAATATTTTTGAAAGAAAATAAATTTTAGTTTGAAGAAAATTAAAAAAAAATCCAAAATCGATTTGGAATTATGTTAAACTCGAAAATCTGTGTCGAATATTCCCTCCTCTCTCTTCCTAGGCGATAAAGCTGTTGATACTCCAGCTGATGCGGCAAATCTGTTCTGCTGATTTTTTCATGTCCACTTCGCGTCCGACCCTGATAATAGTGATGACATTAGTTCAACATACACCACCGATAAATTTTTGGAAATCTTGCACTGTCTTTTGATGATGTCACTTGTGGCATCTCGTCGCACTTAAACAGTCATCAAATACCGATGTTGATGGTCTGGTCAGCAATTTTATTTTAGCAGTGCGAGCTCTTGTTATCCCCTTTTATTAATATTTATATTTCCCTTCCTCGGGTACTTTCATTGACGCGTGGAAACTGGCTTTTATTACACCTATTTTTGAGTGGTAATAAAAATGATATTAGCAACTACAGACCCATTTCAAACTTTTCGCCACGTCAAGTCTTTTTGAATGCTTAATCCAATCAGAAAATTACTTTTTTCGTTAAGAATATTGTATGCTTTCTTCCCGGGCGCTCAACTTTGACTAACTTAGCTATTTTTTCTGATGACTGCAATCGCAGCTTTTCAGTCTGAGTTTAGGTTGACGCAGTATATACGGACTTTTCTAAAGCTTTTGATCGGTTCTCATGTAGTCTTGTTAAGAAGCTGGCCTGTATGTGTCTCCACTCAGTGTTTCTAAAATGGTTGAATAATACCTAAAAACCGCAGTTGTAGGTTGTTGTGGACATGTGAGGTCTTCGCCTTTCGTTGACTGTTCTAGTCTCGCACAAGGAAGCATCATAGGACCACTTTTCTTCATATTGTGCATTAAGACATTCGCCCCTGCTTCTCTGCAGTTAGTTTTACTATATGCGGACGATTAAAAATTATTCACTTATTCACAGTCAGCATGACTCTGATTGATGCAATTAGATTTGGATAATTTAAGTACATGATGTAATAGCAATCGGTTTAACTCTAACTTGAAAAATTCTCCATATAACTTTTTCAAAACGCGTTAATGTCATTGATATCTCATACCATTTATCTAACTCGCCCCTTACAAGGGTTAGTGAAATAAAGATCTGGGAGTACTTTTGACTCCAAATTTACTTTCGTAAACCATATTACCTTTGCATATCGAAATCGTATGCCATGCTTGCATTTCTTAGGCGTTATAGCTCGGAGTTTACTGACCCTTACACGCTAAAGCTTTTGTATACAGCGTTTGTGCGCTCTAAACTTGAGTATGCCTGTTTCATTTGGTCGCCGTATTACCAGTGCCATATTGCAAGAATCGAGCGGATCCAGAAAGTATCTTATATTTTGATTTGCGCAGCTTACGCTTGTCTGAACCCATTCCGACTTATGAAGCTAGATGACTATTGATTAATTTAAAGGCACTGTAGAACAGGAGACTAATTTTGTCGCTTTCCTTTATTTTTGACGTTTTTTCGCGGTGCGACTGACTGCTCAATGCTCCTTGAGAGGATTTTCATAAACATTCCTGCCAGATCGCTTAGGAACTACTGAATTCTTCAATGTTCGTCTTTCAAATCTCTTTATGCAATCAATGCTCCAATTACTAGAACCTTGATTGAGTTTAATAGAATTTAATAGAGTAAGATAAGCCATTTATTTATACTAGTAATTTGCCTACTGTTACTACAACATTTCTACTTAGCCTGTAAGATTTGTATTCTAATTGGCTTATAAATAAATACTAAATACTAAAATACTAAATTACGGTGTGTGGGCTTATAAGGACTTCCTTTTATTATTTTTTTTAATTTAAAATAACTATGAAAGTAATTGAGTCGTTTTCCGTTAATATGAAATCCATCAAAATTAGAAAAATTCGTACACATTTTCATCTGGTAGCTCGTTTTTGGTGAAATTCTCATTGTCCCCCGCAAAAGTCAAATGGCTAACGTCACGCTAAATGGAACTGCCTACATTTTTTGTATCATAGTGATAAAACTATCTCTCTTCAAGGCGGCCACAATGGGTTTTCATTAAAAAAAAATTTAAATCACTCTCTTTAAAGTATGTGGAAACGACAAAATACAAACAACTTGGTTTGACTTTTTTCACTTTTTTAAATGCCAAATAAATAAAATTAAATGGTGTCTAATTGTTTTTAAATCGGTTTTTGTGGATTAGCTGGAAGAAATGGTCTATGATCTTGGTTGGAGGTAACCATTAGTTTGTTTTTTTACCGCTTGTTTTCTTCTCGGCAGAAGATACATACATACAAATGTATGTACGTACACTCATTCATTCATCAATTAGCGCTTTATCGAGATTTCGCAAGCTAGATGAAATCCTTCACTGTCTCTAATTTATATCCGTCATCAGTGATGTGGCTACCAAGGCGCGAGAGTGCCGATATATCTTGGAGGACGGGAAGTATGTCAGACCAGCTATTTCCGCCACTTTATTCAGTCCAGATAGGGCAAAACTTACGGCGGTCGATGATAAACACTATCATCAGCATACGTCAGCAGTTGTACGTTCTTATAATCATTGATTTGCTGCTAGAATAAATTTCTCCAGCGTTAGTTGAAAAAAAGGACAGGGAGGATGATAAGTGTCTCTTTATGTGGAGCCTCTTTCGACTGGCTCAGAGAGGTTCTTCCAATACAAAACGAGCTGCTTATTGAAAAATAGAAATTATGAAAAGGCAAAAATAATATTTACGTTATCGTTGTTTTTATTCGAGTTACACAGTTGCATTCACTGGCACCATAACTTGCTCATAGCTAACAAAGACGCTGTAGCTTCTTGTGGTTTGGCTGAACCTCAGCTTCAAAACTGAAATTTGTTAGTTCGTGGAGGCTGAATTTACCAGCTTTACAGCCAAAGCCAGTCACCGCGGTATAGAGGTAGTGTGCCGAAGTCCCACGTTCAAGTTATGGATCAACTCACATCAAATTATTTAAAAACAAGTAAATGTGTCTAAGTTCGGGTGTACCGAACATTATATACTCAGCGTGAGCTTCAATTGTACATTTCATTTCAGATAAATTACTTTTCTACATAACACGTGGCACCGCCCGTTTAAAAAAAAATGTCTCCCCATTTCCTCTTACAATAAAACTTGATAAGTGAAATATCATTGATTCAAAACTATTTTTTGCTAAGTTATAGCTTATTATTTAGTCTACGACCCTTTTAAATTTGTTTTATATCTAAGTTGCCGTGGTCTTTAACCGATCCCGTCCATTTTTACTAGAAATATTTTCTGCTATAGGGAAAATTTGTGTACCAATTTTATTACGATCCGTTAATTTTTCTTCGAGTTATGGCTCCCGAAACATAGAAAATTGCTTAGTCATAAAAGGGGCGGTGCCACGCCCATTTTTTAAATTTGAAGTTTTTCCTATTTGTTGTTATAAATCCACTTGGGAAATGAAATACCATTGATATAAAGCTCTTTTTTGCAAAGATATAGCTTATTTTATTCGTCCACGACCCTTTTAAAAATCTTTTATATAAAAGTGGGCGTGGTCCTTAACCGATTTCGTTAATTTTTCTTCAAAGCATTCCTTATAGTAAAGGCAACCTCTCTGCCGAATTTTGTTACGATAGGTTTAACGATTTTTGATTTATGATTAATAATATTTGTAAAATTGATTTTATCACAAGTGGGCGGTGCCACGCCCATTTTAAAAATTTTTTTAAATTTTTATCAAGAGTCTCAATATCAGTCCACACGTCAAATTTCAACATTCTAGGTGTATTATTTACTAAATAATCATGTTTTTTGTGTTTTCCAAAATGTTATATATATAAAAAGTGGGCGTGGTTATCATCCGATTTCGCTCATTTTCAATACCAATCTATTCTGGGTCCAGATAAGCTCGTGTACCAAATTTGGTGAAGATATCTCAATATTTACTCAAGTTATCGTGTTAACGGGCAGACGGACGGACGGACGGACATGGCTCAATCAAATTTTTTTTCGATACTGATGATTTTGATATATGGAAGTCTATATCTATCTCGATTCCTTTATACCTGTACAACCAACCGTTATCCAATCACAGTTAATATACTCTCTGTGCAAAGCACGCTGAGAATAAAAAAATGTTTCTGAATGGTATCGACCATACCTTGTCATTGCCTTTAAATCGTCATAAAACATAAGCACAACTGTGAAAAAGCGAATACTCCAAATTGAATGGAAAACCTATACTTAATCTCCTGGCAGATATATCACGCGAAATTTTTATTAGTATGCACCTTTCATTGCCCCATCGGCCGTAAGTCGGCAAGCATAATGTTGATGTCTGGTCGCATAGATGCAGATTAATTTCTTAACAATCCGTTGAAGAGTAGCCTCAAAAGAGAATCGTGAGTATCAGCTTATAATCGGCGTGTTGTCGATTGACGATTGATTAGTGATGAGTTATTAGTTCAAAAAGATCTGTAACTTATTCCTTAAAACAACAAATGAAATATTTTGTTTTGTTTGGATGAGGGGTTGGCATACTATAGCAAATTGAACACTCAACGAAAAGGCGATCACTTTAAATTTTTGGAGAAATTGAACACACCATTAAACAAACAAACATAAATATGCAAAACTGAGCCCTAGATCATAAAGCTTCTCATACGCAACGAAAAAGAACTTTACAAACACAAATCTACATAACACACAAATTAATATAGAGACAGAATGTCTCAATTGTGTTGTTAGTGTAGAAAATGAGATAAACTGAATTAAGCAAGGAAACAAGTACAACAGGATAGCTAGTGGTTAAGGCAACTGCAGTTTCACCGCGTGATTCGCGGTTCGAATCTCGTGAAACCTTTGATAACATTACGAAATTGCCTGATGATGATTACGTGGCGGTTTTCGAAATGGTACCATCGCAATACGCCAGTAAATGTTTCTTTCTTCTTTTCAGTTTCTCTTAGAAAAACATAATAATTGAATATAAAATTATTATAAGCCGTGTTAAGCTCATGAATCCTGAAATGATTACGCATTAAATTTCTCGAGCACTTCGCACTCACGCCCCTTTTTTAGCGTAAGAGTTATTAAATTTAACAAGTGTTTAAATAAGCCACCATTCGTGGTTTCCTATTATTATGAAGAAAATTGCAGCGCACTTATAATGTACTTATATTCAAGTTAGTGAGAGTAATGAGCAAAATTAGACATTCGCTTCTTAACTTTTGAAATTTCATGAGCCGCTAGTCACATTATTTGAATTTATTCATTTTCTAAATAAAAAGTACGTAGGTACTTACTTATATAACTTTCCATAAGCAACACTTCCGCTAACACAACTCAACAACTGGATAGCACAAAAGCACTTGGGAATATTCTGATTTCCTTTTGATAAGTAGATTTTAAAAGTTATTATTGCTAAGAGTTGCTCAGTCATTAGAGAGCTAAAATATGGTTATCGATAAAATTATTATTTTCTTCTTTATTTCCAATATATTTATAGATTTTATATTGCATAGAATAAGAATTTCAGTTATTGCTTCATTATATTGCTTCAAGCACCTGAGGGCGTGGCTGTTTGCTTCTTATTTTCTGCCTGCATTAGCGTTCATTTGTATTGGTAGTTGGATATGGATGAGCTGTAAGAAGAGGCGTTAAGCTGCATCGAAGTGAAATCGTCATTTTGAAGTGGTTGTGTTGTTAATATGCTCATATTTTGTTATACCCAGATGGGCTTAAGATGCAAGGAATTTGGTGAGTAGAGTAAAGTTGGCGCTCCACCCTTTTCATCTTCTAGTGATTGCATCAGTGCCGAAATTGATGTAATAGCAACTATGCAAGGGATTATCAACAGCACTGATTATCAAGAGCATACAATATGAAGAATGGGTGTGGTTAGAAGGATACTCTTCCATAATGAATACATTTATATGGGATTTCAACCGACTATGTGTAGTGATGTGTAACTTCTGACGATAACGTCACCCTCTCACTATTAATGCTTTTGATTTTTCACGGTAGTTGACATTTTTAACTCAAGCATCTCTTAGAGATAAGCAAGGTAAAACGATATGAAAGCTCGTCGAGTGAAACAAGCCTTTCTCGCGTAGTCGAGATGGACCAAGAAGATGCCGTAGCGAATCTAACGCATATCTATCAACAGCGGGTTGAGCAAGAAAAAATATATAAGGCGCGATGGCCTCCGAATAGATTTTAGAGCGAGCTTTTCTTCCGATTTCCTTTATGCTTATTTTTCCCTATAAATAAGTGGAACGGGACATATATGTTTTAAACCGACTCCAACCGGCATCTGGGAGGCAGATCAGTTTCCACTGAGAAGCTTTTCATGCCATAAATACACTCGTAGTGTTTGCCAAATCTCTGCCAAAGATCGACCTTGGTAAGAAAACCCTTCTTCAAATTTAAGAAACTAGTTTCTACTAGTTTCTACATTTGATGTTGCGTGGTCCGGGGATTGAACCCAGGATCTTCGGTGTGGTAGGTGGAGCACGTTACCACCATACCACAGCGGCCGCGGGTTTAAGAGGCTTAGAATTTTCAGGAGGTAGACATGGCTGTAATAACATGCAACTAGCATAACCATATTTATTACCACAACTATGACCATAAA
Organism: Eurosta solidaginis; assembly: GCA_029619165.1. Classification (NCBI taxonomy): domain Eukaryota; kingdom Metazoa; phylum Arthropoda; class Insecta; order Diptera; family Tephritidae; genus Eurosta; species Eurosta solidaginis. The sequence continues at coordinate 6,666 of JARSSU010047712.1, forward strand.
CAAAAGGATAATAAAAATCAGTGTTTGGCAAGCGCTCCGGGTGTATTTCTGTCATGAAAAGCTCTCTGTGAAAACTTATATGCCTTGTAGATGCCGTTCGGAGTCGGCGTAAAACATGTAGGTCCCGTCCGGCCAATTTGTAGGAAAATCAAGAGGAAACGACGCAAATTGTAAGAGAATTTCGGCCAAAGATATCTTCGGAGGATATCGCGCCTTATATTTATTTTTTAATCAAAATCATAACCATAATCATAACCGTAACCGTAACCATAACCATTACCTTAACCTAGCCATAACCAAAATTTTATACATATCCATACAGATTACCACAACCATAACAATTCACATAACAATAAATATAAACATAACCATAAACATAACCACAACCATAGCCAAAACCATAACCATAACCCAAACTATAAGCATAACAATAAACATAACTTTAACCATAACTTTAACCATAACCTTAACGTAACAGTAACCATAACTCTGCATTGCCGTTAACCGTAGACGTGAGCATAGTCATAAGAGTAGCATAAACGGAAGTAACTATAGCCGTAACTTCAACCGTAGCCTTGACTGTGATCGCGTCATAATATGTACAAACGGCGTCGGTATAGCCCATGCCTTTGTCTCTGTTGTTGTCACCTCTGCGTCACTAACTTCACATTATTAGTACCAACCTCGCTGCTCTCATCATCACCCACCTAATTATCTTCATCATTACTGTCCTTGTGGAGGTCACCCTGGTGTGGTGGTAGCGTGTTCCGCCTACCACGCGGACGATCCTGGACTAAAGCCTCTGACAAAGTAACATCGAATATGGAAGAAAAAAGTAATTTCAATTAGAAAATTTTTATAAACGAGGTCTCCCCTCGAAAGTTATTTGGCAAACACTTAGAGTGTATTTCTGCTATGAAAAGGTTCTAAATGAAAATTAATCTGCTTTGCAGATGCCGCTCGAAGTCGGCATGAAATATGTAGGCCCCGTCCCGTCCAATTTGCAGGAAAAATTAAAAGGGGCACGACACAATCGGAATAGAAACTCGCCTCAAAATCTCCTTAGAGGTTATGGCGCCTTGATATATATATATATATATATTTTGCTGTCCTTGTTCATAATCTACTTTTTTACATTCATCTTCTTTTAACTTTTCTTTCACCCTTTAGCCTTTTTATTTGAATTTTTCCTTGTTGCACCTTCCTCTTTCCTTGAACAACTCCACTTTATTTTCCTTCCACTTCCGCTTCCTTTTCGCTTTCCCTTTTCGCAGTTCCATTTTTCTTTTCATTTCCCTTTCTCTCCCCTTTTCCATTCCTATAACCTTTCCCTTTCGATTTCCCTTTCTCCCTCCCTCCCCCGTCCTCTTCTATTCCATTTCGTTATTCCAAATATGTGTGACACGCAACTCCTGAATTCTCCAATATCGCGAGGAAAGATGTTCCCTCACCAGTAAATTTGTTAGCATGGGACTTACTTGCTTTTTGGTAAATAGAAGTTGTAATATTTAAAAAATTTTTTAATTCGAATAGCTCTAAAATTTTTCTGACTGTAACCAAGAGGTAAGAAGATAACACATTACCCAAACATAAAATTTCTTTATGATCATTTAAGCAATTTTCGTACAGCAGCAAGTATGAAATTTTATAAAATAAAATGAAGCCTAAGGCAACCCTAATTTAAAAAATATATATATTTTTTATTTTTATTACGAGATAATTTCACATTACTTGTGGGCATGTTAAACAGTGCTAAGAAAAATTGAAAATGTGGACGTATTTGTATGAGTAAATGCATCGTTTTGGTAGTTGGTGAGTCGCTGATTAACTAACAACGATATAGGACGTATGCACGCAGAAAGTTGTATTCTTTACATAAGTATAAATATACACAGAAGAAGGAAATTGGGAAAAGGTTGTATCAGATGTGGCTTTGGTCGAGTTTGCTTGTCATTAGATAGAACATCAAAGTAGTGCGGGTTCGACTCCCACTACCCGAAGGATAGGCTTACACCTATCACCTTGTCCGTGCTGATGTCACGGTGTTTCAGTTTCCTCCAAAATATTTAATAAAAAAAAACAGGTAAATAACCTTTGACAGTAATATTAGCGTTGGTTGGTTGGTTGCTGTGCTGCCCGGCTATGGAGCCGGGCCCAAGTAGCGCACTAGGCGACATTTTGATGCACTTTCCTGGAGCCAATTACGTTTTGGATTGATGTACCCTGCGTATAGTTTTACTCAAACCACTTGGTTAGATCAATAAACCTGCTGATGTCCTTGATTCGCAGTTTGACCGCCCTTAGTCCGAAACATAACTGCCTAGAGTTCGGGACTGAAAATTCGCAAGGGCTGGGCACTCGCAGAGAAAGTGAGTAACCGATTCCTCGGCACCCTCCTGTCTACAGCTCCTACACCTCTCATTTGTAGGGGATACCCATTCTATTCGCGTGTGTGCCAAACGGCCAGTGCCCTGTAATAATGGCCGTGATTCTGTATATTTCCTTCCTAGACCTATTTATTAGGTCATCGGTTCTTTTCTGGTTGTAGTCTGGCCATATTAATTTGGTGATTCTACAGGTGTCCGTACAGTACCAATCGCGATTGCTATTTTCCTTAGATAGGTGAGAATGTCTCTTTGAGTGTGTGATCGATGCACCGCGACTGCTTCCGTGATGTCTAACGATGCTCCTTCCTTTGCTATTTCATCCGCTTTTCGTTGCCGTCAATGTTCCTGTGGCCGGGTATCCCAGCTGAGAGTGACAGCTGCCTGGTTGGCTGCTTCACGTAGCACCCTCTTACAGTTATCGACGGCTTTGAGGATGTGTACGGTGATTCTAGCGCGTTGTGTGCAGCTTGGCTGTCGGAGTATATAACTACCTCACCGCCTATCCGGTTCTGCAAAAGGAAGATACGGGCCCTCTCTATTCCTTGCAGCACTGCTTGGAACATGCTGGCTGTGTTTGGAAGACGGATGGGGATTGTCGACTTTTAGTTGGTTGGAGTAGACACCTGCACCGACGCCGCAGTCCATTTTGGACCCGTCAGTGTAGATTGAGGTGGCATCCTCCCATGCCAACTCTGTCGTCCGCCCAATCCGTTCTAGAGGGTATCTGAACCTTGTAGTTTCTGTCGAAAATCAGTGTTTTTGAGAGGTAATCTGTTGTCGAATCCACATCGGTGAGCCTTGTTAGGATATCACTGTGGCCATAACCTTTTTATATCCAGAACTTAGACTCCCTTAGTCTGATGGCTGTGCTGATCGCTGTATATCTGATGTGGAGGTTCAGTGGCAGCAGGTTAAGTATAACATTTAGTGCATCCATCGGGCACGATCTAAGTGCACCTGTTACCCCTGCGCATGCTGCCCTTTTTATTTTGTCTAGTTTTTTAGTGTTGTATTGCTTGTTGTTCAGGGCAGGCCACCATGCTATGGCTCCGTATGCCAGGATGGGCCTTTATGACCGCCGTGTAGAGCCACATCATAATTTTGGCTTTAGCCCCCAATTTCTGCTGACTATTCTCTTGCACGAGTAGTATGCGATATACGCCTTCTCTACTCTTTATTCGATATTGGTTTTCCAATTTAACTTGTTGTCTATTTCGACGCCTAGGTACTTAACTCTAGTAGAGAGCGAGAGCACCGTTCCATCTATTGAGGGTAGTCGAAAAGTTGGTATTTTTGTTCAGTTACTGAACAGTATCAGTTCTGTTTTGATAGGGTTGATGTTGAGGCCGCATGATGTTGTCCAGGTGTGCAGTCTGCTTAGCGCGCCCTGAAGGATGTCGCTTAGCGTGGAGGGAAAAGCCTCCGAGACTGCAATGACCACATCGTCTGCGTATGCTACTGCCTTAACACCATTCTTGTCGAGTTCGAGTAGTATCTGGTTCAGTGCAATGACCCAGAGTAGTGGCGAGAGGACCCCGCCCTGGGGTGTACCTCTACTCACTTTGCGTGTAATTGTCACTGAGCCCATATCCGCTTGTATGGTTCTGTTTTCCAGCATTGATTGATCCATCCACATATGTGGTTGTCAACTCCGGCCCTTTGCAGGGCTTCCACAATTGTGCCGGTTTCGATGTTGTTGAAGGCGCCTTCTATATCTAAGAAAGCTGCTAGTGTGAATTGTTTGTAGTGTAGTGATCTTCCACAAAACCCGTTAGATAATGGAGGGCGGTCTCCGTAGATCTACCCTTCATGTAGGCGTGCTGTGCCTTTGAGAGATTTGGTCCTGTCATTATTGATCTAATATAGATATCTAGAAGCCTCTCAAGGACTTTGACCATGAAGGATGTGAGGCTTATTGGCCTGTAGTCTTTGGCGTTTTCGTGTGTGCGTCTGTCCGCTTTTGGCAGAAAGATTACTTTTGTTTTTCTCCAGCTTTGTGGAATATAGGTCAGGGCGATACTCGCTCTGTATACCGTTTCCAGCCAGAGGATCATTGGATCACCTAGTTTTTGTAGCATTACCGGGATAACGCCATCCAGACCGGGCGATTTGAATGGAGAGAAGCCATTGAAAGCAAACCTGATCTTTTTGCCATCTATTATCCTGTCCAGTAAGCCCTCTGAGGGCTGAGAGTACCTGCAGAGAGATTCTTTTACTGGTGCTAGATCGCATCCAGGGAAGTGAGTATTAATGAGTATGCCCAGGGGAGTCCTCTGCTATTAGCGTAAAGCAAAACATTTTTTTTCATATCATAAAAGCTGGAAACTCTGGGAAAATCATTTTTAAGATACCAGCTTATATTGTTTTTTTACTCGTTAGCATAATGAGAAAGAGTGATCTTCTATTCAGCCGTCGAGCCAATGCCTTATGACAGCATTAGTAAAGCCAACAGCTGAGTATAAAACGTTAGTTTTTCGCAAACTTGGATTACCTTATCTCTTTTTTGCTATTTTTATTGTAGTTTAGTTTCCATTTCCAATACGCAATATTTCACAGTCGAGCTATTAAGGTGGATTCAACGCGAAATTACAGTCACTACAAGTTGTAATGATTTCCACTTGTCGTTGCAAGTTTTTCTTGCGAAATATCGCCGTAAAATTCAGTATTGCGTGCCTCCATTATTTGCAACACCAATACAAATGCAAACACCAATAGTCACCCACAAGGTAGGTATTTATTACAGCAGAAAAATTTTGCTTGACTTGACTTGAATTAACTTCAGTTTTACTTGTAAAAATGTTTCTGTATTGCAAAATTACTTCACCGCCTCTCCACAGTTACTCTGTGTACTGAGCGGGGAAGAACGAGGGCGGGCGTACTTTGTCATCACCTTCGACTTATCCGCAAATGAATGTTGTTATTGCCTTTTATTGCAATGTAATGAATTTTTATGTTACAGCTGCTGGTATCGTTACGTAGGATTTAATATTGCCTTGGTAGCAGGGGTGGCAAAATCTGAGAGGAGAGAGACTTATATTACGATTGCCTGCAATAATTTCGATTTATGTGAAAATATGTCAAATAATGAGGCAGACAATTTTGTGCAATATTTTCACAATTTCTTTTTTATTTTTTATTTTTTTCTTTACTCACTCCATCATTAGTTGAGTATTCTGCTTGTCGCTGGCAAAAGCTCTTGGACATGCATTTGAAAATCACTTGGTCATTAAATAAACATTCGTCGGTTGAATGAAGCATAAAATGACAGACAAAAGAGAAAAGTGTGATTGATAAGATGACTAAGCAGCAAACTATCGTGTTGGTAATGAGTAGGATATAAAACAAATTACGAAGAAAGGAAGTTGGCATGGCAGAGAATACAATATAGGGAAATTATGGGAATCTAAGTTCGGTGATATAGACTTCAGCTGTGTGTTTCAACTGCAACTCATACTACCGCACAGGAACCCGTCTGAGTCCGAAATGTGTGAAAAATATAAGCCTCAGAAATATAATATGAGCGCAATAGGAGTCTCATCGAGCTTGCTACTTAAAGGATGGGACCAACATATGTAGGATCAAATAATGAAATATACGACTCTTAAATGAGCTCATAACAGATCAGTTTAGATGCCTTTTATGGCACTTTTTTTAGCGAATTTTTGCTGAGCCTTTCAAACATTCTCGGAGAGCTCATAATTTAGGAATCCTATAGGAGTGAGAAATATGTGAAAATATGATCTGATAAGAGTCTTTTATGACTCATCTATAACGAAATTGCGCCAACTGTCGCGGAATCAGTCTTCCCGAATATCGTAAGTAAGGTCCTTTCAAGTATATTTTGCGAAAGATTGAAGCCCACCGTGAATCGGCTGATTGGACCTTATCAGGGCGGCTTCAAATCTGGTAAATCTACCATCGACTGCATTATCACAATACGCGCGGTGTTGCCCCTCGGCAGTGTTTGGCAAGCACTCCGAGTATATTTCTGCCATGAAAAGCTCTCAGTGAAAACTCATCTCCTTGCAGATGCCGTTCGGAGTCGGCATAAAACAATTAATCCCATCGCGCCAATTTGTAGGAAAATCAAAATGAGCACGAAGCAGATTGGAAGAGAAGTTCGGCCCAAAATCTCTTCGGAGGTTATAGCGCCTTACATTTATTTATATTTATATGCCGCTATGTGTGAATTTAGTTTCCCCGCAGAAATTATACGGCTGTGCAAAATGACGTTGAGCAACACCATCAGCTCCGCCAGAATTGGGAAGGACCTCTCCGAACCGTTGGAAACTAAACGAGGTTTCAGACAGGGTGACACCTCTATCGTGTGCTTTCTTTAATTTGATGATGGAGAAAATTATACTTGCTGCAGAACTCAACCGCTCTGGAACAATATACTATAAAAGCATCCAATTACTGGCGTATTCTGATGACATTGATATCATCGGCCAGAACACCTGCGGCTTAAGTTCTACTTACTCCAAACTGGAAAATGAAGCGGAAAAGAAGGGTTTGATGGTGAATGAGGATAAACGGAAGTACCTGTACTCATCGAGCAGAGTCAGCGACATTTGCGCCTTGGAAAGCAAGATACTGTTGGCAGCTTTGCTTTCGAAATAGTAAAAGACTTCGTTTATTTGGGCAACCAGCATTAACACAAGCAACAACATCAGCTCTGAATTCAGCACAGAATCACTCTTGCCAATAAATGCTACTTTGGACTAGGTAGGCAATTGGAAAAGTAAAGTCCTCTCTCGCAAACGAAAATCATACTCTACATGTCATTTATCGTACCGTCCTGCTATATGGTGCAGAAGCATGGACCATGACAACATCAGATGAAGCGGCTCTGGGAGTGTTCAAGAGAAAAGTTCTTCGAAAGTTTTATGGACCTTTACGCATTGGCGATGGCGAGTACTGAAGAGATTTAATGATGAGCTGTCCGAGTTCTACGCAGACATCAACGTAGTCCAGCGAATTAAATGCAGCAGCTCCGGCTAAGAAAATATTTGTATGGGAACCCGCCTATGAAAGCAGAGGTAGAGGGCGGCCCCCACTCCACTGGAAGGACCAGGTAGAAAACGATTTAAACTCGCTTGGTGTGACCAATTGGTGCCAGGTGGCAGAGCGAAGAAGCGACTGCCACACTTTGTTGGACAGCCAGAACAGTTTAAACGGTTAAGCGGCATCAAGAAGAGAAGATGGTGAAAAATTATGTGCTAAAATTTGGAATAAATGTTCATACTTTGGAAAAAATTTTATTCAATTTTAAATTTGAATCAAATTATTGTTTATAAAGTGTCTTACTGTTCACGGTTTATATAAATTGGCATGAAAACTTTTTCTATCATGGACAGCATTCGTTCGAGCTCTCTACGCTTTAATTTGATCTAACGTCGGTATGCCCTACTTGTATGAGTTTCCTCCAAAACCCCTGGTAATATTAATGATATGCTTCCCCATATATTATGCCATTTGTCCAAAATCCGCCCTGAACTGGCCCATCCTTATCCTTCCTATTGGGCCCATAAATGACTCCGAAAAGAGTCATATAAGAGGCAAATTGTGAGCGTAGTTATAGTTGCAAGAAGGGAAATACACTAATTTCAAACTTTGAAACGAGCTCATATGAATGAAAACACCCGTTTTCGGTATCTTTTATGCAAACTTTTTTGACTACGAATGTTTGCTGGAACAATTATTTTTTTGTACAGTTAAATGACCGTTTTCTCATGTGAACTTTAAAGTGTTTCCTGCGCCTAAAAGTATGCCGCAACAACGGGCAGCAAACAAGAACTGATGCATGCAAACATATGAAATTGTGTACAGAAAATCATGCCGCTGGTGGCGACCAAACTACAATATTCACGTCAAAGGTGTCAAAAAATTAGCAGTTCACTTCTTAACTCCGTTATAACGAAGTACAGGTTAAATAAATGAGTTTCGTTGGTAGTTCATTTATAGCCGGTTTGTTAGAGAAGGTGGTTGCCTTATTAAAAGCAGCCTGATCTCTCCTCTTGACTGCTGAGTCGCAGAGAGCATACCTTATAGGTTATTTCGTCCGCGTTCAAGCTAAGTGAGGAGTGCTCGCCGCCTTTCGTGGACTAATTTGTTCACTGGACCCCTTTCCCATTTGCCGACCGGTTTTTACTATGTTACTGTGTTATTCTTATATATGCCATATCTGCTAAACTCACCCTCAGAGTTAATATTGATTTTAAGTTTCTGTCCTAAGTTATACGATACTTTACAGCTACGTTCTAAACATATTCAAGCTCTCTCAGATGTGCTTCTCGTTTTAAAGACATTACTGGTTTGGCCACAGCTAAATATGGTGCAGTGAGATTCAGATAACGTGCATAATATCAATTGACCTTAGGTCAACGGACTATAATATCGTTTGACTTTGTGACCACTTTCAATTTGACTTAATGTTCATTTAGGAAATTTCTGTTTGACCTTATGATCATTTCGAATATATTTTAGTTTGCCATGTATGCCGTAGCCGAATACGGTAGGTTGATATAAGGTCACTGTCATAAAATCAATTGACCTTATGACAACTTCCAATGACCATAAGATCGACTGACTTTGCGTCAAAATTTTTAGCTGGAGTGAAAGCAGACTAGAGGCTGAATACGACGCAGGAGAAAATTTCAAATAACAAATCGCGAAATTTCGAATTCTATGTTTTCGTTTTTGTTTTAGAGAAACCCTTATAGGACCAAAAATAAAGAAGAAGCAGAGCCGCTTACTGTATTCGAATTTTACAACTTTCATTCCTTTATTTGACAGTTTGACAATTTGACAGCAGAAATAATAAAGCGTAGCTGTAAATACAGCGATTATTAACATTTTAGTACGTAGAATTGTGAAGAAAATAATTGAACTTAAGGCCACATGAGGCAATATGAATTGACTTTATGACAATTCCGGAAAAATACCAATTTTTCAGAATTTTCACTGACTTGTTGGCCATTTGAAGTGGCCACAAGGTCAATTGACGTTATGGCCGTTGGCCCTAATGTCACCCCTGCGTTTAAAATATTGCAAAATTATTCAATACTTATTGTAAAGTTCAGATAGTTGATTATTCCGTCTTCCAAGACTGCAATTCTGACTTTATTTTTTCCATGCTGATTGTTGAGCTAATCCAGTTTAATCTCTTCTTTGTTGCTAGTTAAGACGTATATGATTTCAACAATGTGTTATATTGTAATTTCATCTGCTTTTTTAATGCACCCCAATGTATGGATATGTGTATGTACAATAATTCAATGTGTGGAAGTTCGGCATGCAAACTCTTGCGTGAGTAAATTTAATTTTTAAAAGTGCTTGAGGAAAGTATGGAAGCAGGGAAATCGGTAACGATTTTGTCGGCGTCAGCAGATTAACTTACGTGATCTGATATAAGATTTTATGCATCCACTTAAGTAAAATAAAGAAATGAATAACAAGAATTAAAAAGGCATGAGTTTTAGGCCACGCTTTTGTAAATTGGCAGCTCGAAAACCAAATATACCAAATAAAGTTACTTACTGCCCAAAGTTGCTGATGCCATGAGTTTCGTTGAATTTGAACTAGGAACTTTTGGAACGTAGCCAAAGCACTGCACTTTCGACTGCATCTCAGCTGTGCTGCTATACAGGGCTGCCACACACATTTTTTTTTCGTACCAAAAACGTATCAAAAGGCTTTTGAGCGTACCAAAAAATGTTTTCCTAGTAATAAAAGACAAATGTATTGACTTCCTTTATATTAAGCTCGGTTCAATGTTTGTCCGCTTTTCATACAAATCTTGCAATCGACTTTTAAGTAACTTTTCATTGAGCTAAAAATGTGAAACTTTACACATAGGTTAGAACACTGTGACAATGCACAAAAGAAAAAAAATCTGTTAGGTGGCACACGGATCGAAATAATTAGATAAAAATTTGAAAATTTTCAAACCAGCTTTTAAGTAACTTATCGATGAGCGAGGGACTTGAAATTTCAAACTTAATTCTCTGAATTTGATGACAACCGATGATACGATACAAAGAGATTCGCTAGCGGGCGCACGGATGAGATATTTAGATAAAATCGTACGAAACGGAGGGAATGTCGGGATTGAGGTTTATGTAAGTTCTCATTGAATCAACTGTAAAACTTCACAGATAGGATAAGACGCCGAGAAAAATTAAGATAGAATTTGGAAATTTGGTGTTTTGAGATCGATTTTAAAGTAACTTATCATTGAGCTACAAACATGAAACCTCAGATATAGGTTAAGACACCATAAAAAGGAACAAAAGGAGAAATAATTCGATTAGGCTGCGCACGGATCGAAAAACTTAGATAATAATTTGGAAATTTGAAACCGGGTTTTAAGTAATTTATCGATGAGCTAGAGGCTAAAGAATTTTGAGCTTAATTCAGAGGTCGATGACAGCCGATGACACAATACAAAAAGTTTCGCTAGGGGGCGCACGGACTGCGATATTTAGAAAAATCAAACGGAACGGAGGGAATTGTGGGATTGATTTTATGTAAGTTCTCATTGAGCTACAAGCGTAAAACTTAACAGATAGGTTAAGACGCCGAGAAAATGTAAGAAAAGGAGAAAATAAAAATAAAATAAAAAATTTTAAGCACTTCCTTTATATAAATGGACAAAAATCAGCGAAAAATGTCTCCTTATATAAAGACATATTCTTGCTAAACTTTGATTTTTAAATTTTGACATAGAAATTGCAAAAATATTTATGAGAAGTAAAAATATAAAGGTGCAGCGCAATTGATTGACTAATAATATCTCCTTTCCTACCAACTTTCCAATCCAAGTAATGTGCGCTCCACTTTTATATTTTTACTTTCTCATAAATATTTTTGCAATTTCTATGTCAAAATTTAAAAATCAAGTTTAGCAAGATATGTCTTTATATAAGGAGACATTTTTGGCTGATTTTTGTCCATTTATATAAAAGAAAGTGCTTAAAATTGTTTTACTTTATTTTTATTTTATCATTTATTATTTTCAGTAAAGAAACAAAACATATACAAGTTAAATTAACTTCATTAAATATATGTATATATAATTAAAGAAAAATGATTTAGCCAAAATGAAATGCAAAAATTAAAAGGAACTAAATTTCAATACTGAGTTCAAAATGAACATTTTCTTACATAATCAGATATTTTCATATTTTTTCTTGTAGCATGAACTAACTATTTTATATGTTTATAGTCTCATTCAGCAGACCGTACATAATGCATTTCATTTCTAACTAACTCCTTACAAACCATAATATTATGGATGGTCTTAACTCCTTAACTATTACTAAGCTTTGTTTTTAAACGTTTTTATTTAGCTTGAGTTGACAGGCTGCCGGCCGCATGCACGGCCGTTGTGAACGAATCTTTTAATTGAAATAAGTAACTTCCCGATAAGCTACAAGCTTGAAACTTGGAATATGGTTCAGAACCCGATGACAATGCAATAATAAGAAAAAAATCGCCGCTAGTTGGCGCAAGGATCGAGATATTCGCAAATTCCATTTGTGGTCCGATTTGGCTCATATTTGGAACACATATAGCTGCGCAGAATAGAAGTCGATCTGTGAAAAAAATCGCCGCTAGTGGGCGCATGGATCGAGATATCACAAAAATCGTATTGTGGCCCGATTTGGCTCATATTTTGGAAACATATACATGCAATGAATAAAAAGCGACTTATGATCGCCGCTAGGTGGCGCGAGGAACGAGATATTCACAAAAATCGTATTTGTGGTCCGATTTGATTTGGTCATATTTGGAGCACATAATACATACATGAATAGAAGCGACCTATGATGCCCGATTTGGCTCATATTTGGAACAAATATTGCATACAGTCCTGTAGAATGTGACATCAAATATTTTGGAGTTGGAGGAGGGACAAGCATACGTGGCGCAGAGTCGAGTAAGTCTTTGGAAGGATTAGTATTGAGGACTTAGATTGTAACAATTGTCAGGAAAGAGTCCTTGTAATAATGAGTCACTAAATAACTAAATAGAATGATAATAATAGGCAATTAAATAAGACTAAAAACTTGAAATAAAATAATTTTATTAAGTTAAACGTTTTATTGAAAACAAGCTATATATAGGTAATTATAATAATAATACGAAAGCTAGAAAATAATTAGGTAGGTCCTAGGTACTAGTCATCACACTCCTTATCAATCTATGGCGTTGATCAGACAATTAAATAAAAGCGTTGGACGCGTCATATTTCTATTGATAGTCATAAGTAAACCAACTGAACCTTAATCAGGTTATTATACGCCTCACATTTTTAGAAATTTCACGCGCCCAACGCTTTTATTTAATTGTCTGATCAACGCCCTAGATTGATAAGGAGTGGTGATTAGTACTAGGAACTACCTATATTTCTAGCTTTCGTATTATTATTATTTCATGTAAGTATTGTTGTCAATAAAACCGTTAACTTAAACTAAATTATTTTATTAATAATTCAGATCTTTTCGATTAAAATCAAGCCGCATTTTGATTTGATCCATTAGCTCAACATAAAATCGCTTTCTAGGAAAAGTACCAAAATCAAAAACAACGTACCAACGTACCGAATCGTTTTTAAAGTACCTGTTTTGGAACGAAAGTACCAATTCCGGCAGCCCTGCTGCAGTATGATGAAGATCATACAACCAATTTTTTGCTTTATAAAAATTCACGCATACATACACACACAGCAAGCGCACACTCATAGAAATGCGCATATGTGTAAGTTGATTTAATGCTTCGCAATATTTGATTATAATTCGAAAGTTTCCTACCAACGCAGATACTTGAGGAGTAACAGCAAGAAGTTGATTGCTTTCATTTCATTTAAAGGAAATTTTAAATTATTTGAGGAAAAATGAATATTGCATAAGGAAATCGTAAATTCTGGGATGATTCAGTTCAAATATGCTGTGCACTTTGCTTTCACGCCAAGGACGCTTCACAATCGCTGAGGTAAAAGGTGAGATTGCTTTCGCCTGTATACTCATGATAGGTAAAGGCAATTGCTTGAGTAAAAACGAAGGTTTTTGTGTGGAATAAAGGAAGAGGAAACGAAAGGAAAAATTAACATATTACATAATGTATTAAATTTTTTTAGAAATCTAGTAAGTTATTAAGATTTTTAAGACTTAAAAGCTTGGGAGTAAACTTATCTTTGCAGCTTAACAAGTCTTTCTGAAGAACTTTTTGAAGGATTTGAAAGTTCCACGTAAGGTCGGTCCTAACTTAATTTTGTAAACACAAAATAGCCACCGTGGTATGCCTTGATTGGTGTGTCGAGCTCTATGCCTTTTTTAGATCTGGGATAGTGGGAGTCTGATGGGAACTCGTATTCAGGCTCACGTAATGTATGAAACAAGAATCATATCGGACTACCATTGCAAGAAGGGAAATACACTCTTTTCGAGCTCTTAAATGAGCTCAAAATAAATGCAAATGCTCCATTTAGTCATCTGTCGGTCCTAACTTATTATAATGTATCGATGTCTACCTCACTAGACCATGCACCTTTCAACGTTCGAGGACCTAGGCGCGGCGAGCGGTCTAAGGCCTCCATCTGCGCCACACGGCATCATAGATAAGGTGGTGCGATGTCGGTGACAAACAAGTTCCAAATACACGGTGCTATAAGAAATCTTTTGCAGTCGCGGGTTGCAATTGACTATATTTGAATTATAATCGGAAGAGCGCTGGATGTTGCATAATAGAACACTTGGAAGCTTTGGTGGGGTAAATTGCCACGTTATCCAAATGCGCTCTGGATAAAAAGGACATAATGAAAAAGGCCGAAGGTTGTAAGTGCTTTTACGGTGATGCGGACGAGGCGATGCTGTAAACTCCTTCCTCAGATGTCCGCGATGGAGCCGGAACCTAAAAATGCTCGACCCAGGAGTCAGATAAATTATTGTCAAAGATGTTACAGACATAATTTTGATCATCAGTGACGTTATGAAACCACGCTCAGAGCACCAGAACTGGACTTACAATAAGTGGTCCAGGTGTGGGCGACAGTTGTGGTTTTTAGCTCACGGACGCATAGATGTAATTATGGTTTGAAAGGCATTTCCCATCGCAACATGCAAAAGAAAAACCCCTTGTGGAACGGAGATGTAACGGTGGACGTACCACCGGTATTGCTGTATTGGGTAGATATTTTTCGTCATATTTAATTAAAAAGGCCGCTGAGCCGGGCCGGAGATTTCGGTGTAACCAAGATTATTAACTCAAAAACTTTCGAGGATAAGGGAAGTGAACGAGAATGGCATCGAAAGCCGGAAAAAATGAAAGTTTTATTAGTGATACGTTGCAACTTACTGAAAATCGAGTCAAGCTCCGTGATTGAGCGATCTTCCTCTGGATAAAGAAAACTAAATAATAATGATCTAGACCGGAGCTCTGCATTCCATAGCACAATCGTGCTTTCGTTGCGTATGCAAACGTGGAAATCATTTTTTTGGCGACCACGACTTAGACGGAAAGAAGAACCGAACAACAACACCGCGCAGCATTAAGAATTGTCCACCGGGGTCAACCAAATCGACGGCGAGAGTCTAGCACTTCTAATGTGCTTTTGGCACAGTGGAAGCAGGCCAAAAGGCAGTTCGCTGACAAAATTAGCTGCGAGCAATCCTAGACTCCGTCTTAAAGCGGCATAAGGGTGTGGCGAAGACTTATATATCTAAATAGGCAAACCGAAAGACCAAATCGCAATACCGAGGAGCCGGAAAGCTGCAAATCAGAAAGAGGGAGAGAGATCATGATAAATGGCGAAAAAGAGCTGAAGTGACTGACAAGCTAACGAGAGGTGAACTAAGTGACTGAGCAATCCAAGACTGTTAGCAAAGTCCCTGTACAGACATCTACCGGAAGAAACTAACTCAACGATACAACAGACTTGCAATGCGGGATAGTGTCGTCTAACGAACGCCTTCTCATTCTTGAGGGGGTGCGTTTGATATGGCGTTGATGGAAATGCAATGACTTCCATTTAGAAGACAAGTACCAGAAATTAGCTACGGGGACGCGGAGAAATTACTACGGGGATTGGGCGAAGAGGAAAGGCATTGTGTGAGCTGCATTCATGGTAATTTCGGCACTTAGGCCAATTGATACCCATTGGGAAGGTAAAAAGGCAGGCTCTTATCCGGGAAACCCGCTACATATTTCAAAACATGCAAAACTCACCAGAGTGGCTTCCAAATTTTTTAAAATTGCTCGTCGTAGATGCGGATACATGTGGCCCTATTGGTTAGCTACTTCAGCTTCCCTGTATGTGACTAATGTGGGTAGTGTTCATAATAGGTTCGGCCAATATCAAGTTAAAAACGTTACCCAAAGTAATGCTAAATGCGTTTCCCAAGAACCGGAAATTGCGCGATGTGCGGAGGATAGCGTTTTAAGGGGTAGCCCTCCATAGGAGGGACGTCTAGAACTGGATTAGGTGATCCTCGAAATGAGTCTTGAAATATCCCAGTTAGTGCATTATAAATTTTCCCCCTCCACGAATTTAAAAATATCTTATTAATATTACAGCGAGCTCTGAACACAAACTAGAGTTCCTTGAGAGGACATCTTCTCAAACAATCAAATATAATTTTAAGCACTCTAAAACATAATCCCAACAGTTTTTCCGGAAACAATCCAGAGTTATAACGAATAGAAAAGTCCTAGAAAGCTCTAGTATTTGCCAAGAGGAACGAAGTTATTTTATAGCATAGCCTTGGGACATGGGGAGGTTAGAACTAGTTTTAGACTAAACCTGTATACATATAAATACATACATTACTGGTTCCGAGATCTATCCCCTAAATGCGCCCCCCACCCCTACTGCTCTGGTAACACTACAGGACTCATTCATCTATTGAGTCCTTATGGACCGGCCAGTTCAACCTAACCTAACCTAAGCCGGAGATTGCACAAGATTATACCAAATGTTCCCAAATTGCAGTGACATTATCGCAAAAGTAATCACGAAAACAATCCCGAATTTATCACGAAATACTCCGAAAGTGGGCCTAAGTCACAATTGCAATTGTTGGTCTCGAAATAATACGGAGGCAGTACCGAAATGGTCTTCAAATTGTCTCTCACTTGTCCTGAAATTATTCTAAAATTGTAATAGCGTTTTTAAAAAGTAAGGGAGTTGATCATGATATGAAGGCGCAGGGGATACGGAAGTATTGATGAAGTGGTTGCACCACTTATTCTCCCATAGTCTCAAAAGAACCAAATGGTGTGCGCATAAGCCTGACAGATAACGCCCAATTTCTAGGACAAAAAGCTGAACTGAAGGATAACGTCATTCAGCGGCAAAAGAAAGCTTACATTGCATTATTTACATTAGGGTGGGTCAAATTTATTGTTAAAAAGGCACATCCAGTTTCTGAATCTATGTGTCATACGGAGTAATATTGCCCATGGAACCATAGGTCTGAAATGAATTTCGAGCCTCCCTAATTTTGTTAGAAAATATTTTTTTTAGAAATTTTTATTATTATTTTTGTTAGAAAATATTTTGGGCTATTTAAAAATTGAATTTGCAATGTGGAAAAGTAAAATATTCGTCGCTATAGGGCGCTTTCCTACTATTTTTCGCATTTTATGGCTTCTTTTTGAGGAAAATCGACGAATTTGTTGCAAAATCGACGAATATTTACTTTTCCATATTGCAAATTCAATTTTTAAATAGCCCAAAATATTTTCTAACAAAAATAATAATAAAAATTTCTAAAAAAAAATATTTTCTACAAAATTAGGGAGGCTCGAAATTCATTTCAGACCTATGGTCCCATGGGCAATATTACTCAGTATGACCCATAGATTCAGAAACTGGATGTGCACCTGAAGTTTTTTTCCCCATACAATTTGACCCGCCCTAATGTACATGTAAAAGAGCCATTGGCAAAAACAAGAAAATGAATTTATACCGCGATTATCCGACCCAGCCGTATGGGATGTCGTATGGTGGCCAGCCGTGAGTAAGGCGTCAAACCTTAACTTGTTGGGTAAAGTCCACAGATTCGGCATGATCAGCATAAGCGGTGCTCTAAGAACAATGCCTAGCGAAGCTCTTAAGGTCATTCTTGATATCCTTTCATTGGATTTGGCTAGTTATCGAGCGGCGGCAACTTAAGCCCTGCATCTAAGGGAGTTGTCGTGTTGGAACAAATAGACCACAGGACAGTCTAGTATAATAAACAAACACATTTTTCTTCTTCCTAGCACGGATCGCTGTGCGAACACAAAGTTGCGGAAACCAATTTTAATATAAACATTCCCAGTAGGGATGATTGGACGGAGTCGAATAGGTGCTTTGTTATTAACAGCAGCATTTCCATATACATGGACGGCTCCAAGCTAAACGGTAAAGTTGGAGGAGGGCTATATTGGAGGGACTTTGACTTCCAGTTCTCCTTCAGACTATCCAACCACTGCAGTGTATTCCAGGCAGAAGTTTCAGCCATCATGGAAGTCGCAGCTAGGATAGGGACACACAATGTCGGCAAATAAATCTTTATTTTCAGCGACAGCCAGGCTGCCATAAAAGCCAAGAGACTCCCACTCGTTCATTCTAGCTGGCACTAACTGTCGCCGATCTCTTCAAGGGATGGCCCAACAGAACCGTGTACACACCACATGGGTCCCTGGACATAGGGACATCGAGAGAAACTGCACTGCAGATGAACTCGTTAGGCTGGGTACAACCAGGCAGATTCTTCCCGACCAGAAGGTTTAGGTATGCCCCTGGCCACATGCAG
>JARSSU010047713.1:0-26072 GCA_029619165.1 Eurosta solidaginis
TTCGAAATTTTCGATATCGAAAAAGTGGGCGTGGTTATAGTCCGATATCGTTCATTTTAAATAGCGATCTGAGATGAGTGCTCAGGAACCTACGTACCAAATTTCATCAAGATACCTCAAAAATTTTACTCAAGTTATCGTGTTAACGGACGGACGGACGGACGGACGGGACGGACATGGCTCAATCAAATTTTTTTTCGATCCTGATTATTTTGATATATGGAAGTCTATATCTATCTCGATTCCTTTATATATGTACAACCAACCGTTATCCAATCTAACTTAATATACTCTGTGAGCTCTGCTCAATGAGTATAAAAATAAAATGTTTGCCTTCCTTACATTTATTTTTAAACTATAGCTCTTTAATGAACAATCCTAACAATTCTTAACGCAATTTGCTTGTGCAAAAGTTCATTTTAAGTATTTGACTTCTGTGTTTGTGTGTGATCTCAACAATGCTAGGAATTTCAAACTAAAATTGCAAAACAATTAAGGGGTGTTTTAGGCAAATACGCAGTGAAAGTGCCAATTGCTTTGCAAAAAATTTTTAATCAAATTTAAATAAATGATTGAACAAAATAATGCGACCATGACAGCTGCTGCTGCTGCAAAGACCAATCAAAATACGCACGAAATTGTTTTCTTTTCATTTGTTTGCACTCTTCTGCTTCTATAAATAATAATTCCTGCATTTGCGCCCACTTGCGCCCGCCCTGCAGCGCTGCTGCTTAACGTCATATATAAATATGTATGTATGGATGTTGTACATATATACCCGATTGGTTGGTGAGTTCTTAATTTATTGTGCGTCAATTCAAGCCAAATCGTGGCGCGGTGTCAAAGCAGGGTGATTGACGTCAAACTTGACAATCAACTCGGAAACAACATGCGATCGCCCGCAACTTAGCAAAAAAAATATACACAAATGCATAAATATATAATGACTGGTATATATATAAGCACTTGGTGTATATAGAGAGGTATATAGTTTTGTACGTGACAAGTAAGGATGTCTAAATTGGGTACAGTCATATACTCAGTTATGAGCTTCTAGCGGGTGGTTCATTTGCTTTCAGTTTTTTAGACACCATAAACTATCAAAGTGGGCGTGGTTATAAACAATATTTTTTTTCAATTTTATCAAAAAAATTATCTCCATGAGATATTTATACGAATTATGCCACCCTAGAACGAGTTATGATTCCCAAAACGCTGGGGACTTTTTGTTGTAAGACGTATGGATGGATGCCGCAAGAATGACCATGTTCGTGAAATTATGAATTTCTATTCCCAACGTAGGGAATCTCATATAAATGATTTTTTCTACTCTATGGCGCAGATGCATTGGCACTTCACTCCTTTGAGCCTTTGAAAACATATATATTTGTTATTATTCCATTATTTTTCATTGTACATTGTATTTAAATGTAATACTTAGTATATATATATTAGAATGGGTCGATTTATTAACCGATAACGCGCCATCGATTTTCGATAGGATTTGGGGTCAGCAAAAAAAGTTTCACTACGCATACCCAAAAAATAATTTTCGAACCTGCGAAATTTCATTTGTTTTTTACTTTTTTTGACTTTGATTTTAAGGTTTTTCATGACCTACTAAAAGAATTTTCATATGCATACCTTGTCCGACCCAAAACGTCCGCTAGAAACGTTGGTATACATGAAAATTATACAATCAAATGAAAATTTTTTAGTGTTCATAGTGTTTAATGTGACAAAGTGTACCACAAATCGATGGTACCGATTTTCTAAGTAATTAATTGTGTAATTTTTGTAAATTTTATTTATTTTTCATTTGTAATTTGTCAAACCTCCACATCTGAAAATATTACGCCCCTTATGATGCCAAGGAAATTTTGCGAAACGTTGGGCCGTAAGGTGGAATAAACTTTGTTTTATTCGCACTACAACGAAATAGATCAGAATAGTTTAAAGGAAACTTAATTTCCGAAAATTTTTTTAGTAGGTCATGAAAAAACCCTTAAAATCAAAAAAAGTTTCATTGAAATGAAAAAGTTTAATTTAAAATGAAAAAAGGTTCATTTGAAATGAAAAAAGATTCATTTGAATAAAAAAAGTTCATTTGACTGAAAATGCTATATATTGACAATTACCTTAGTAGTGTGGTTTCATTTGACTTGAAAAAAGTTTCATTTGAAATGAAAAAGGTTCATTTGAAATGAAAAAAGTTTCATTTGACCTCAAAATGCTATATACATACATATGTACCTATTGGAGTCTATATTTGACAATTTTTTTCACAATTTAATATTTCTTATCTATGCACGGCTGAGTATAAAAATATATATGAACACAAATTGATTGTTAACCAACGGCGCTAACGCTGTTATGATAACCGCGTCGCCATCGCTCGGCCCAGCGTCAGCAAATACACCCAATCAACCATAAGCCAACAGATGCTCACAACACGAGTGCTCGTTGCTCGATCAGCTAGTTCGTTGGGGAGCTTTTGTGACATGGCAAAAGGTGCTGCAGCAGGGTTATCAGCGGGCGTGGCAGTCCGTAGCGATAACGATAGTCGCATGAGCGATTTGTTGTTGATATTCAAAGATTTTTTATAAGCGTCAACATCCACACTAATAACTGCTGCGTTTGCTATTATAGACATGAATCATTAATTAAACATTATTTAGTTTTTTCGTGTTTGTTGCTGATAGCGCTTGTTGGGGCGGCTTAGAACTTAACTTTTTATTATATTTTAGCAAAGAAGAAGCATTGACATAAATACCTGTGCACATGTACCTAAATGTATATGCAAATAATTTGTATACCTTTCATGAACATGAAATGGTATATAACTTTGGTCCGATGTTTGTAACGTGAGAAATATAGAAGATAGACTCACCATTAAGTATACCGAATTGATCAGGGCGACGAACTGAGTTGATATAGCCATGTCCGTCTGTCCGTCCGCCTGTTTGAACGCAAACTGGTCCCTCAAATTTTGAGATATCTCAATGAAATTTGCACAAGGATGTTTTAGATAGAAAAATGTTTGGCCATTTCTCCTTAGTTTCCAATATAAAACGTGAAACTTGGTGATATATATTCTATATATCATAGAAGACAGTCCGTCCTTACTTGTTTTTTTTGTTTAAGTATAGCACTACGAGTTCAATTGGAATAGATTGCACATAATTTCTCAATCAAGATTAATGATTTATAGCTTTCTGTTGTGTACATGCTCGTAAAACGTCAGCATCTCCTAAAGAAAAAACAATTAGTGTGTTCATTTCGAACAACCATGGGCGCCCGAGGTTCACATTTTCTATTACTTTATTGTAACTCGAACTGATGTGGTCAAATTTCAGAAATATTCACACCCCCTACAGCATGTAGTCATAAGATTAATTTTTTAAAGGAAATTGTAAATTGGCTTTTACATAAATCTGAGGATTGTGTAAATAAAATCTGTACATAAAAAATTCAAATTTCTGGATATTGTTTTATTTAAGAAGATGCAAATAAAAATTTTCGTAATTCGGGATGTTGTGATAGCCTAAAATAGTCAACTAGTAAAATTATGATCACGCATATAGAATATTTAAAGAGAAAAAATTACGCCATAGCTGTCGTTGAATCTCATTGTTATAAGGAAAGGGTCTACCACGTTATCCCCAAAATCAAAATCCCCAAAACCAAAATCCCAAAATAAAATCCCCAAACTCATAATCCCCAACACAAAATCCCCATTTATGTGTGAAATAAATTCAATTAGGTTAAAATCGCCGCGACCAAAAAAGGCTAATAACAACATACCAACTTCTGCATAGGCGGCCTCGGCCGCGCTTATAAAAAATAACCGTGGGCTACGCCATGCTAAGTCCGAGTGTGTGATATAACCGTGGCTACCGCCACGGTGATGTCCTTCTGCGTAGTACACGCTTCTGTTAGCTTGTTCGAATATAGAGCGACTAGCAGTCCTATATATGGATAAGTAAAAATATGTATTGCCAAAACGTGAGTATATAGTTATACATTACATAAATATGAATGAAAAAGAAAGAGATATTGCTATTTTATACACGGTCCATGATGTTTATCATAGCACTGGGATTTTGTGTTTGGGGATTTTGAATTTGGGGATTAGTGTTTGGTTTTTTCTTTGGAGATTTTGTGTTTGGGTTTTTTTGGGGGATTTCGTGGCACTCCCATAAGGAAACTGTTAACTGTTTATCGCAAAAAAGATTAAGACTACACTTGTTCAGAAAAAATCAGCTTAGCAAAATATGTTCCAAGGGGGTGTTTAAATAACACATAGAACTAAAAAGTGATCCATAATTTAATCTCGGGCGATTGCGGTGTGCAAGAGAACAAACCTAGTGACGAGGCCGTATTTGGAAAATTTCTGTACAAGACGCGAATACTAAAATAAATAAATGTAAGGTGCGATAACCTCCGAAGAGATTTTAGGCCGAGATTCTCTTCCGTGCTCCTTATTAATTTTTCGTACACATTGGCGGGGCGGGACCTATCGTTTGTTTGTATGCCGATTCCGAACGGCATCTGCAAGGCAGATGAGTTTTCACTGAGAGTTTTTCATGGCAGAAATACACTCGGAGTGCTTGCCAAACACTGCCGAGGGGCGACACCGCTTAACATTGTTTCTAAAGTTTTGATGTTGCGTTGTCCGGTGCGTGAACCCAAGATCTTCGGTGTGGTAGGCGGAGAAGACTACCATCACACCACGGCGGACGCGAATAACTGGAATGGAAGATATTTGAAAATTACTTATTCTGTACCTTATTTTCCCGATCGCCTCAAAAAAAGATTATTATTATGGTCTTCTTTCGAACGACATCTTAATGGCTTTTAACCAATATAAAAATAATCATAGTGATTACTTACAGTCAAAATCCTGGGAAAACTCAATTAGGTCGCTTTTCACATGAACTGAGTCCAATCGTAAAATTCAAAGAAAACCAAATCCTCTCTCTAAAAATTTCCAACGCTATTCGCCGTCGGCATACGTTGAAGTTTCAAAAATGAAACGCCAAAACTATGATATTATATGGTATAAAACGTCTATGAATTTAAACATTATATCAAGTATGAGAGTCGCCGAGTTGACTGCGAAGCATTGTTGTAGCACACTACGTGAGAGCGAAATAGACAGCAGCAATAAATCAGTTGTCAATTGAAACTGCTGAAAATCCTCGTAGGGGTATGGCTTAGTCTATGATTAACGAGCAACGGGGCAAGAAGTATGCACGAATCTTTTAAAACTCAGAAATAGTTTCTAGATATGCAACAAAAATATTATTTATTGCTTTAGTCTAACAAAAAATAAAACAAAATACATTGTTAATATTAAGAAACAATTAAAACGTTCTGCGCATGAATGTTTGTTTGCAAAATAAATTTTTTTAAATGCACGAATAAAAAAAAGAGAATAGTAACTCTACGTGAGTGCGAATAATTATTTCTCGGATATAAAAATAACAACTAATCGCACTAATATGCCGCTAAATGTACTCCGTCATGCTACTGCCATAACCTACCTAAAGAGTACGTTTGTTAGTCGAGAGAAGACTTAATTCTCAGTTGCTTTGTCGGTGCGCACAAATAAAACGCCCTTCATAGTTTTGAATTTGGCGCTGTTTGCGTAACCGCAAGCTTAGGCAAAAGTGCAACTGTAATCTCTCTTTGTTTTATGAGAAAAGTTACGCAGGCTTGTTACTAATGAGAGCCGCAGTAAATATTTTCATATTCCTTTTTAAAGCCAGAGATGATATATGTACATATCTTGCTGCCAGGCTTGTACAGACGTACTCTTGTAGGCTCAGATAAATCCTACCCGCTTGATAATGACTAGTAAGCTCAGAATATTTTCACACAAATTTTAAAACTCCATGTGGAAACCGAGTCCAACTTGGGCATTGAAACTGAAAAATTTTTAGATCTGGTCGACAGCAGGCTTAATAAGTCTGAATGCGAGCCAATAAAGTCAATTATTGGACAGTCTTTCACTCATTAAGCTAGCTAGAGCCTCACGAGTTTTTGAATAGCTTGATTCCTCTTCAATTGGCTCAGTTTGTCAGATCGTTTTATTCCCAATGCAACTTGCATGAATATATTTCATTTATTCACGCTGCTGTTTTCATCCGGGTAGATTTCATAATCAGCGTCTTTAACGTTAATAGTTTCACTTCTAGTAAGGTCCTGAAAATTTGTTTGTTGAGCGTAAAATCACGAATTACTTATCAACAATTTTTTGCCGCTTTGAATGAAATGCGGCATAACTAGCGCGTGTGAACAATTGATTTAATTTTATTTAGCTTTTCGCTTTTATGAAATAGACTTCTTTTCGTCAAGTGCTTTACTCAGAGATCATGTGATGCTCTGTGTAACAGCGACCTAGGAGTAACAAAATAGGAAGCAACAAATTATTTGAATTGTGAGTGCAATCAAGAACTGCCATAATAGAATAGCTCCTTAGATAATTTGTTATTTCTTTTTAAGTTGAACTACTCATTTGCTTGAGTCCCACGACTAGTTTCCAATTTAGCAGCTCTACAAAAGTCATGTGAAAGCGCGCTATTAACATTTCGTACATTGCTAGCCCAACATTTTTCTATTACAAGAATGCGGGCATTTTTCCAATTACAATTAGAATATTTTACTTACAATTACACATATTGCCATATTCTTAACTTAAATATTCAACAAATCATTTAAGATTGCCTTAAGCTAAATATTGAAATGGCAATGCGTAGATAACAAATTAAATATGCACCACAATGGCTGATGAGCATTTGCTTTTAAGGTAAGACAACTGACATGCTGGGCATCTCTGGTAAATTATTTCCACTTTAATAATGTTAAACAGCAAAAGAACGACAATGCCAATAATTAAAAAGTAAATAAATTGTTGTCGCCAATAAAAGTTGCTGTAGATTTAATTTGGCCCTTTTAATTGCGCGCTACGTACCACAAACATTCTTAGCAAAATTGACGACGTAATAGATGGGGATGCGCGCATAGAGACATTGATCTGCGACGACGAGGTAGTCTTGGCCATTTGCGCTAAGCTGTCAGGAAATGGTAGCCTTAAAATCGATTGAAAAGTGCACTGCCAAAGATTCACACTCACCCGCTTTGTCACTAAAATAGCAGAGTGTTGAAGCACCGCGCCACACCGCGTACAAAACAGTTTTTCACAATTAATTTTACTTTGTCGCTGTGTTTTAATACCAATAAGACTGACAAATTTGTATGCACGCACTTCAAATATGTGAACGCGCATGCTGATGACAAGTGCAACAACATATTGGCTGAAATATAGAAAAAAAAATATACGAAAGATGATCGAGTGTTGCCACAAATCGACGATTCAACATTTGTTGCAAGCGAATTATGTGTGCAGCGCTCATTTTGCTGTATGACATGATATGCTTGCCACATATAACTAGCTAACGGTAGGGAGGTGTGTTGGCAGCGAGGCGTATGTGGTAATGCTGTTTGCTTTGTATTAAAGAGGCGTCCAACATAGGCAAACACGCTCTGGATTTCGACGCGAGCATCTGAGCAGTAGGCTATTGTTGTTGTTGTATTAGCTGTTACTAGCAATTAAATTGTACGTCATTCATTAGTAATTTATACCTTTTTAAGTTGCAGCAGCGCATTGACATGCGAAGCGCTCCTCATTTGTCTGTGACTGTGGCGGTGACGGCTGCGTACCTGGTGCTGCTGATGGCCAACAGCAATAACAAGAGCTATAAACCTAAAATTGCCAACATTCGCATAAAAGATGTGTACTGCCCCATCAGGTGAAAAATATCTTGTTGCATTAGTATATGCGCGCATGCGCAACAATTAATTAATTACTTGCGGCATTAGTAATGGAGCGTGCTTTACAAATGTGGTACAGTAAAAAAAGAGAATGAGATAACTGTAATGAGAAAATAAGTCACCCACAAGCACAACTGTTTCGCATAATTGTCTTTTGCCCCACATCATAGCTAGCATCGCTGTAGCCTTCAACTAAGCAAAGCGCTGTAGCGCTTTGAGCTCGTCTAGTTTCGAACCCTCGACCGCTTACGCATATATGCGCTGTATGTGCGTCTACTGTCTAGACTATGTAGACAACAGAAAATTATAGACCGCGCGACAGGTAGCCAGTAGGTGTAGCTGCTGAGAGAAAATTGTGCAAAAACCGAGTGCGATGACTACGATCATCAGCGCGTATAAGTGCGTCGCCAACTTTTTTCAAACGACAACTCCAAGCATACTTTGCAAAAGTGCTTTGTCTGTAGCAGAGAGCTGCAAGGGTATGCAACAAATGCAAGGGTATCTCATGATCATGCTGTGCTATCATAAACTTTACATGTGAAATGTATTGCATACAAATAAATTGCATACACTTGCGTGAAAAAGGGGGAAGCAGTGTTTTGCAAAACATTTGAGCTCTGACGTAAGAACGTGAAGTTAGAGAAGCATCTTTGGTACTTCGCTAACTTTATGTGAACTTGGAAAAACACACACACACAAAATCCATTAGAAAAGCTCTAAAAATTGTTATTTGCGACCAAATATCGATCTATTAATTTTTTGATCCATCGAAGGTGCTCTGCCAACTTCACTTTTATCCCTGATATCAATTTTTATATCAAAACAGTCACCTGTGCAGTTCTCTGTTTAGTAGTTAAGTTTCTAAGCACTGCATTATACCATATTTTTATTGCATCGCTGCTGTTGGTGTTGTTTGCTGCTACTACAAGCGCTGTTGTTTTGTAAAGTTCTATTTTATTGCACGCCGCGACGCATCTGATAAATGCAACTTGCCATAAAAATGCACCAAATATGGTCATTAAACTGTTGCACATTTCTCAATATGTCGCGCGCGTACAAGTGTTTTTTGCATTGTTGTTATTGTCTGTTGTGCTCGCAACAACAAATGTTGCTATTCTACTGTTGTTGACTTATATGCTCAACGCCTTAACTAACTGATTTTCTGCCTTAGTGACGAGCATCGAGATTGACTAGATCAATTTGAGAGCTATCGATTTGGAAAGGAAAACGCGCGGTAAGAAGGTAACGAATGGCGGGTGGAGGTTACGCACACTGTTAGTGTTTAAAACACACGCATCAACTGCGGTTGCACTCAATAACTCGTCATTGTAGTGTGCGCAGTGAATGTATGTAACTTAAAGGAGTGGAATTAATTTGAAAGTTGAGCAATACTGAATACAGAAACGTTTTTTGGTCAAACGAGGTTGTTCGATAAAATTTTTGGCTAAGTGAGCGTATGCATGCAATTTTTTGAGCCCAGAATCGGAGCGTAAGGGAACGCGAAATATAATTTACTGTGAATTTGTGTGACTTAAAGAAAGTAAACGAACATTCATATTACTTGTCAATTTTAAAAAGTGCCGACATCATTCGTGGGTATACTTACTTCGCCAGCTCTACATAATGGGGCCAAAGTCGTATGCGGTTGACGTAGTAATACTGGTAAAGTATAGGGATCTCTATGGAAGATGAATGAGAGATGAGCGACGGCCGCATAATTTGGCGTTAGCCCCTGAAAGACCGAACAAGTGCTCTTCGAATGATACTACGGTCTTGGTACGTTTCCACCGATCGATAATTCTATCAAGGATATGACATCTTGAGGTGCTCCGGTGCTTCCAAAGTTGGATAACCTGGATATGCTTACATCCCGATCAATATTACTGACTCCTTTGTCACAACAAAAACGGATTACATGCCTTATATGCTAGTCGTCGACACAAATTAGAGTATATTCTTTCCTACAAAGACGAATTGGAACTGTGGAGAGCTCACGGCCGGCCACTCCCGGTTCTCGGTCATATTCATATCTGTTCAAATTTGCTTTATCTTCTGGATGCATGTATCCCTTATCTACTTTACTGATACCCTACGTCAGATATCGATGGATCGTCAAACGTTGTATGATAATATTCAGTCTTCCAGACATACATGTGATAGCAGAGACCCTTAATCAAAACTATGATTAGTATCAAACACACCATAGATATTTGAGCAAAAATAAAATCAATGCGCGGAAACGAACGTCAGTTATGCTCCCTTCGTAGTATGTTTAGTATTACTCTTATTTTTTGAATTTTTCCTCTAAGTGAAGAAGACACCTTGAGAGGGGGATTGTGAGTGAAAAAGAAGGCTGAAGGAGAAGTAGAGATGGAGTGAAAGAAAAAGTGTTAGGAAGAAGAATATGGTATGATGGTATAGGCAAAGTAACGTTCGTCTAGCAAACAGTTGGGTGTTAGGTACTTTGGCGGCAACTTTTATTATTATTATTGTTTGAAATTACGTCCAAATTATTCATAATTTTGATTGTTTCACAGGCGCTTACATTGCAGTCATCTTCGACACAAGATTGAGTCATAAATAAAGACAAAGTTGTAGAAAACACAGGCTGATCCCCAGTGGGCTGTACTCTCAGGAATGAAGTATGGGGCGGTTAATATGACAAAATACAACAGATCTACGAGGTATAACTTGTTCAGGAAGCTAATTTATTTTGAAACCAACGTAAACAATTTTTGTAACCAGCGTATCAAACGAAAACTGCACTCAAAGTTTAACTTCTAGTTCCGTTTTCTGTTCTTTCATTTTCCTTTTTGGCAAATATAATCGCTTTTCTCTTTAATGTATAAACATTTTCACAGTATGTGGGAATACAGAATGTAAGCGTAACTGAAGTCACTTGCACTTATCGATTTTTTCATCGACAAGTTATTGTCGCTTTGTTATCGAAGATAAGCCGATAATGAAACACCAGCTAGTTGCTATTGGTTGTTACCGTTGAGAAGCCGATGAAGGTCTTCTTAACTGACTTGTATCTGGTAATGTTACCTCTGTTGTGGTTTTCCTTTAGCTCATGAGCGAGCTTTCGATAATATGAAAACATTAGTTTTCTAGACGTAAATTTTAAATGCTTGCCACACGCATTCAATACCATTTTCAATACCTTGCCTCACAGCTGTTCCTCTCACACGAATATTGCTCCATTCATATGTTCGAGCATTATACTTCGTTCACATGGCGGCTAGTCGATTAAGTTGTCGGTCCTGCAGAAGTTTTTGTGGTTTTGACTTCAACATTTTTCTTTAAAAACTACAACAACAACAATTGCTTAAGTCGCACAACAGATATGTATTTATAAAAATAATGTGGCATTAAATAAAACTGACATATGACAGCATTCCACCAATACATACTCAGAACCACACATACATTCATACATAAAGGTAACAGCAGAGTAAAGCAAATTTTTGACAAGTGGCTACAGCAGCCGCGCCTCGATGCTGACATTTTCATAGCCTTCAGGCACTACAAGTACTTGACCAACTGCTGCTTGCTTACTTGAATACTTACTTGTGGCACTGAAATTTGAAAGCACTCAAATGTTGTTGCAAGCAATTTACAAAAATTTGTCAGTGCGCAGATTTTGGCTTTTCCTGGTGAACAAAGGATTTTGGGTTTGTTGTTGGTGAAGGGAAAGTTATTGAGTTGGTGGTGGTGGTGAATTTATGCTACATAAAATGTAAAATGCCATTGAGAACGTTTACGCACACATAAATTTATTGCCACGCACAATTTAACAACTCGTACAGCGTGCAACATGAAGCAAGTAAAATATAATGCAAATATATTTAAATTACATACAATTATACATTTGTGTGTGTGTGTGTATGTAGTGCATGCAAGGCTACAGCCATGCGTGTGTTTACTGATTGCGAAGGACGCTGCTGCTTTGCCACTTGATTGTGTCCACACACTTTACCCTGCAACTTGGCATAATTAACTTCTATTTAATTGCAACATACCGCATATGCTGTTATGCATGCCTTCATATATTTATGTAAATACATGCATGTGTGTGTATAGATTCGCTCTTACAATTGGCATGTAGCAAGTGTAATTGCAGCTTCAACATACTATATTACCGCCTTCAATAGGCAACACACCCACCTGCGCCGGACGTAAACAAAAGTTGACTCTGGCATTATATGTCCTGCTGCCTTGATTTACATACACATATATGAACAATATGTGAGTTTTATATAAAATATGCTACCTTTTTTGCTCTTCTTACATGTAATTGAGCGCTTCCATTTATAAGTGTTGACCATTGAAATGTTTTAAAATAGGTTAAATGTTTCTGTTGCTACTTCATTGCCCCCCCCGCGCGCTGTCTTCACTTTGTCGCCCTTCTGCGTTGTATGTTATTTAATTTATAGTTGCGTGTGGCGATAA
The DNA here is from genome assembly GCA_029619165.1 of Eurosta solidaginis. Classification (NCBI taxonomy): domain Eukaryota; kingdom Metazoa; phylum Arthropoda; class Insecta; order Diptera; family Tephritidae; genus Eurosta; species Eurosta solidaginis. The sequence continues at coordinate 12,289 of JARSSU010047713.1, forward strand.
TACGCGACAGTTGCAACTACGTTTTTCATGCCACAAACGGACTTAAAAACGTAAAATTGTGTTGAACTGGGTTGTTAGGTCTGTGAAATGAAAAAATCGACTATAAGTACGCGTCTAGTGGTGGTTTTTTATTTATTTTTTATGCCAAGTAAATCATTTCAGATATACCCCGCTCTTTGCAGATATTAAGGTCTGAATATGCTCTTCACCATCACATTGAAGAGTTACTTTATTATTGAAATTATTATTATGGTAACGTTGACGCTTCTTATGGTAAGGTTAAAGATACGTTCACGGTTATGTCTACGAGTATGTTTACGGTTAAATTTACGGCTATTGCTAAGAACACGGTTTTGTTTACTGTTAAAGATGCAATTCCAATTATGTTAGAGCTTACGGTTGCTATTATGCTTTGGGTTACGGTCAATAATATGGCTACTGTTATGTTTACGGTCACTGATATGGTTACGCTTATGGTCACTACTACGGTTGCGGTTATGATCACTAAAAGGAATACGGTTATGGTTACCATTGTGGTTACGGTTATGGTTATCATTGTGGTTACGGTTACGGCTACTAATATGAATACGGTACGGTCACTATTATGATTACGGTTATGGTCACTATTATGATTACGGTTATGGTCACAATTATGGCTACGGTTACGGACATTATTATGATTATGGTTATGGTCCCAATCATGGCTACGGTAACGGTCACTATTATAATTAAGGTTATGGTCAATGTTATGCTTACGGCTTTACGGTTATTGTTATGATTACACTTAATTTTACTGGTTGTGTTTTGCTTATTGTCATGGTTATGATTGCGATTAAGGCTATGCCACTTTTTATGGTTAGGGTTCCAATTACTGTAATGGTTAATGTAAAGCAAGTTATTTAAGGATTCTAAAATATTCATTGAATAAACTTTTTGATGCGTAAATAAAAGAAAATTTAAGAAAATAAAAAGAAATGAAAAGAAAGGAAAGACAAGGAAAATAAATTAATAGAAAGGGTAAGGAGGTGCAAGGAAAAAAAGAAGATAGAAGAGGAAAAGTAAATATGAAAATCCAAAACTAAATCCAGCGGCATGTTATCAACTTATTAACGATAACAACAGTGACCGACTTGCTATCGACTAGTTATAGATGATTTATACATATATGTGTCATCTTAGATTTGTTATCGATAACAAATCGATTACTTTTCAATAAGAAGTAGATATGTTATTTTTGTTTTAGCAATTTTGTTGGCAGTCGCGAAACTGAAACTGAAAACTTAAAGAGTAAAAAGAGTTAAAAAAGTAAAAAAAGAAATCAGGAAACTAAACAAGTTCCATCAAAACAAATGAATTATAAAAGAAATCATGTTTATAATAAACATCGATGTGTTAATTTCATTGACAAATAAATGCCAAAGGAGAACGATGAATATAAACCAGACACAGTACTGCGTTGATGAAAAGAAAGGCACGGAATTTGTAATAGAGGCAAAAACTCTTCATCGCGTGCACTGAAAAGCGATTAAAAAAAGAAGGCATAAAAAAGACTGTGACAGGTGCGCAGGCGTAGCGCATATTTTCACTTATCTGCTGTAATCAGCGAGGCGTTCATTTAAAAAAAGCACATACTATTCGTATTATTATCAGGGTAATAAAATCGTTATGTTCATCTTGGTGGGCGGGGGCGATGACACTTTTCGATTTTAAATATATTTATGTATGTGTGTTTAGGTGAACGCAATCAAATCTGTAGCAATGCATCGAAAATAAAAGTCGTTATCATTTTAAAGCATAATAAGTTTCATTTAATGAAAATTTCTAAAAATGTATATGTATATTTTTTTAAATATGTTTTGTTTCCAACCGCAATCTATGCTTTTTATAACCATTATTAGATAGCCTTAGTGGCATTGCCTGGCCAGCACACTAAATCGTTGTCGCTTATTATCGTTAAGTATTTGTGATAAGAAATGCGTTATTTAGTATGTACTCGTATCATCAATATAACGGTTTTCGTGTATATGTTTTGAAATCAAAACACAGAGATTATCATTTTCTTGTTACATACGCTCCTCCTCAAGAATAAAAATTGTTTGCATTTTTAGGTCATTAAGTATTTTTATAAATAGAATAAATAGAACAAAATAGCAGTCTCTTTTAAACTGCCAACAACAAAAAGCATAACTTCAACACATGATAATATACGAAGTATGTACTGTGCAAAGAATAAAATATGCATATTTTTCAAATCGAATTAAACTATTTTCATTTTAAATGAAACTTTTTTCAAATCAAATAAAACTTTATTCAAGTGAAAGCTTTTTCAAATCAAACAAAACTTTTTCATTTCAAATAAAGCTTTTTTTCAAATCAAATTAATTTTTTCAAAACAAATGCATTTTTTTGCAGGGCAGATAAAATTTTTTTTCAATTCAAATGAAACTTTTTTCATTTCAAATCAATTTTTTCAAATCAAATTAAACTTTTTTCAAATCATATGAAACATTTTCATTTCATTTTAAACTTTTTTCATTTCAAAATATGGTTTAAATATTATTTTTTATAATAATTTAATATTTTAAAGCAATATAAATATATGTCCCCCTGAAGAATCTAGAGAGACTAGCGAAACGTCGGGTAGAAAGATGAAATAAAGTTTTTATTTTGCATCTAATATACATTGGTCAAAAAGCCAAACCAAAATTCAATTCTATAAATAAATTGACCGGAAAAATTCATTATTCATTATAAAATTTTTTCATTTTAAATAAAATGAAGCTCTTTCCAAATCAAATGAAACTATTTTAAAATAAAACAAGTAAGGACGGGACTGTCTTCGGCTGTGCCGAAGACTTCATACCTTTCATGAATGGGGCTGAACAATAATTTTACCTCATTCGTAATCTCCAAATAATCGGATGTATAAGATAAGAAATATATAGTGAACAGATGTACATACTAAACGAATTTTTAAGATAAATACAAAATAACAAGTAAGGAAGGCTAAGTTCGGGTGTAACCGAACATTACATACTCAGTTGAGAGCTATGGAGACAAATAAGGAAAATCACCATGTAGAAAATGAACCTAGGGTAACCCTGGAATGTGGTTGTATGGCATGTGTATCAAATGGAAGGTATTAAAGAGTATTTTAAGAGAGAGTAGGCCATAGTTCTATGGATGGACGCCATTTAGGGATATCGCCATAAAGGTGGACCAGGGCTGACTCTAGAATGTGTTTGTACGATATGGGTATCAAATGAAAGTGATAATGAGTATTTTAAAAGGGAATGGGCTTTAGTTCTATAGGTGAACGCCTTTTCGAGAAATCGCCATAAAGGTGGACCAGGGGTGACTCTAGAATATGTACGATATGGGTATCAAATGAAAGCTGTTACTGAGTATTTTGAAAGGGAGTGATCCTTAGTTCCATAGGTGGACGCCTTTTCGATATATCGCCATAAGGTGGACCAGGGGTGTCTCTATGTTGTACGATATGGGATATCAAATGAAAGGTGTTACTGAGCATTTTAAGAGGGAGTGGGCATTAGGTCTATAGGTGGACGCCTTTTCGAGATATCGCCATTAGGGTGGGCCAGGGGTGACTCTAGAATGTGTTTGTACGATATGGGTATCAAACGAAAGGTGTTACTGAGCATTTTAAGAGGGAGTGGGCATTAGGTCTATAGGTGGACGCCTTTTCGAGATATCGCCATTAGGGTGGGCCAGGGGTGACTCTAGAATGTTTTTTGTACGATATGGGTATCAAATTAAAGGTGGTAATGAGTATTTTAAAAGGGAGTAATCCTTAGTTCTGTAGGTGGACGCCTTTTCGAGATATCGCCATAAAGGTGGACCAAGGGTGACTCTATAATGTTTGTACGATATGGGTATCAAACGAAAGGTGTTACTGAGCATTTTAAGAGGGAGTGGGCATTAGGTCTATAGGTGGACGCCTTTTCGAGATATCGCCATTAGGGTGGGCCAGGGGTGACTCTTGAATGTTTGTACGATATGGGTATCAAACGAAAGGTGTTACTGATCATTTTAAGAGGGAGTGGGTATTAGGTCTATAGGTGGACGCCTTTTCGAGATATCGCCATTAGGGTGGGCCAGGGTGACTCTAGAATGTGTTTGTACGATATGGGTATCAAATGAAAGGTGGTAATGAGTATTTTAAAAGGGAGTAATCCTTAGTTCTATAGGTGGACGCCTTTTCGATATATCGCCATAAAGGTGGACCAAGGGTGACTCTAGAATGTTTGTACGATATGGGTATCAAACGAAAGGTGTTACTGAGCCTTTTAAGAGGGAGTGGGCATTAGGTCTATAGGTGGACGCCTTTTCGAGATATCGCCATTAGGGTGGGCCAGGGGTGACTCTAGAATGTTTGAACGATATGGGTATCAAACGAAAGGTGTTACTGAGTATTTTGAGAGGGAGTGGGCATTAGGACTATAGGTGGACGCCTTTTCGAGATATCGCCATTAGGGTGGGCAAGGGGTGACTCTAGAATGTTTGTACGATATGGGTATCAAACGAAAGGTGTTACTGAGCATTTTAAGAGGGAGTGGACATTAGGTATATAGGTGGACGCCTTTTCGAGATATCGCCATTAGGGTGGGCCAGGGGTGACTCTAGAATGTTTGTACGATATGGGTATCAAACGAAAGGTGTTACTGAGCATTTTAAGAGGGAGTGGGCATTAGGTCTATAGGTGGACACGTTTTCGAGATATCGCCATTAGGGTGGGCCAGGGTGACTCTAGAATGTGTTTGTACGATATGGATATCAAATTAAAAGTATTAATGAGGGTTTTAAAAGCGAGTGGCCCTTAGATGTATATGTGAAGGCGTTCTCGCGATATCGACCAAATGTGGACCAGCTGATCCAGAAAATCATCTGTCGGGTACTGCTAATTTATTTATATATGCAATACCACTAACAGTATTCCTGCCAAGATTCGAAGGGCTGTTGATTTCGCCTTGTAGAACTTTTTCATTTTCTTCTACTTAATATGGTAGGTGTCACACCCATTTTACAAAGTTTTTTCCAAAGTTATATTTTGCGTCAATAAACCAATCCAGTTACCATATTGCATCCCTTTTTTCGTAGTTGGTATAGATTAAGGCATTTTTTTAATTTTACGTAACTTTCGATATCGATAAAGTGGGCGTGGTTATGGTCGGATTTCGGCCATTTTTTATACCAAGATAAAGTGAGTCCAGGTAAGTACGTGGGCTAAGTTTAGTAAAGATATATCGGTTTTTGCTCAAGTTATTGTGTTAACGGCCGAGCGGAAGGACAAACGGTGGACTGTGTATAAAAACTGGGCGTGGCTTCCACCGATTTCGCCCATTTTCACAGAGAACAGTTACCGTTACAGAATCTATGCTCCTACCAAATTTGAGAAGGATTGGTAAATTTTTGTTCGACTTATGGCATTAAAAGTATTCTAGACAAACTAAATGAAAATGGGCGGAGCCACGCCCATTTTGAAATTTCTTTTATTTTTGTATTTTGTTGCATCATATCATTACTGGAGTTGAATTTTGACTTAATTTACTTATATACTGTAAAGATATTAATTTTTTGTTAAAAATTTGAATTAAAAAAAATTTTTTTTTAAAAAGTGGGCGTGTTCTTCATTCAATTTTGCTAATTTTTATTTAGCACATATATAGTAATAGTAGTACGTTCCTGCCAAATTTCATCATGATATCTTCAACGACTGCCAAATTACAGCTTGCAAAACTTTTAAATTACCTCTTGTAAAAGTGGGCGGTGCCACGCCCATTGTCCAAAATCTTACTAATTTTCTATTCTGCGTCATAACGTCAACCCATCTACCAAGTTTCATCGCTTTAACCGCCTTTGGCAATGAATTATCGCATTTTTTCGGTTTTTTCGAAATTTTCGATATCGAAAAAGTGGGCGTGGTTATAGTCCGATATCGTTCATTTTAAATAGCGATCTGAGATGAGTGCTCAGGAACCTACATACCAAATTTCATCAAGATATCTCAAAATTTACTCAAGTTATCGTGTTAACGGACGGACGGACGGAGGACGGACGGACGGACGACGGACATGGCTCAATCAAATTTTTTTTCGATCCTGATTATTTTGATATATGGAAGTCTATATCTATCTCGATTCCTTTATATATGTACAACCAACCGTTATCCAATCAAACTTAATATACTCTGTGAGCTCTGCTCAACTGAGTATAAAAATGGCAAAAAAACCCCTTATCTGAACGATCGGTCGTATGGGATAGGTATATACTATATACATATAGCTCCGATCAAGGTGATTTTTTCATGAAATATTCTATGATATATAAGAATAAATATCACCAAATTTAACGTTTTTATATTGGAAATTAAGGGAGAAATGGTCAAAAATCTTTCTATCTGAACGATCTTTTGTATGGGATATATATTATATATAGCTCCGATGGAAGTGATTTTTTCAGGATATCTTCTATGATATATTAGCATATATATCACCGAGTTTCACGTTTACACTTTCTAAACTGCGGCAGGAATGGCCAAAATCGTCTTATCTGAACGATCGGTTGTATGGGAGATATATGTTATAGTGGTCCGATCCTACCGGATCCGACAAATGTCTAATATAATACAAAAATACATCCTTGTGCCAAATTTCATTGAGATATCTCAAAATTTGAGGGACTAGTTTGCGTCCAAACAGACAGACGGACGGACAGACGGACATGGCTCTATCACCTCAGTTCGTCGCGCTGATCAATTCGGTATACTTAATGGTGAGTCTATCTTCTATATTTCTCAAGTTTACAAACATCGGACCAAAGTTAACATACCATTTCATGTTCATGAAAGGTATAATTAAACTTTTTTCAAATCAAATAAAATATTTTTCAAATGAAATGAACCTTTTTTAAAATCAAATACTTTTTTATTTCAAATTAATATTTTTTCACGACAGATAAAAATTTTAAAATGTAACGAAAGCTAAATAAAATTAAACTCTACTTATTTTAAATAAAACGAGATTAAAAAAAAAGACAGATTAATCTGAATGCAAAATATATATGTATGTTTGTATTGAAAACTGTGGAAATCTGCTACAAAGCACGCCTATTTTTAGTTATCGAAAAGCTCGAGAAATTAAAGAAAATGGGATAATGCATTAATAAGTACTGGTAAATTAATGTAACTTGAAGGTTAACCTTATAACACAAAATAAAAATTTAGTAAAAGTTTGGAAAACAGGTATTACACCGCCCACATTTAGTAGAGGAAAGTTTAAAAAGCCGCAATCAGAAGCCATTGGTTACACTTTGCCATTTCGTAGTAAGTAATTTTTTTTTGCACAGTTTGTGACTTAGTCAATTTTGCACCTAAAACAATGATACGTAAGTTTAATTAAATTAAAAAAAAACACTTGTAAGTATAAAAAATTAGAAGTTAAACATTAAGCTTCATATATACGCAATAAACTATGTACATACATACATACATAAATGTTTGTGTGTAGTCGGTTTGCCCACTTAGATAACACTTCCTATCTTGACTTTCAATGTAATTAGAGTCATAAATACAAAAGTCACAAACAATCGAGTTTTATAATCATCATTGGCGTTGTGTGTGCGGGTGGGGTTCTTATCGAAGCACTTAAACCATGCTGGGGTTTTTTGTTGTACCGATCGATTGTATCGTCTATTGATCACCAAAACAGCACACAAGCAATCCACCCACTACAACAAGTTTCTTAGCCTCTAATAAATATGTTATTGTGTTTTATTATTATTATTTCATATAAATTTGTTAGTAGAACCGACCGCTAGTTTTTTGACGTCTGCCTTTCCACGCTTATCTATGTATTACTGCCTATATAGGAAATCAAAAATAATAAAGAAAACATTGATAGTGTATTTTTATGATGTTTGTGTATTCAAAACTTTATTTTTTTATTAAAAAAAACATTTTCATTGAAATTTATCAGTGTCCAATAATTTTTATTGCTGTCCGATTAAAAGCACATTTACGTCACAATATTCAAGTATTAAATGCGATAATTATTTTTATGTACGTAAGCTGGTTGTCTGTTATGCTGGAAATATATTTGATACACAATGTTGACAAAATGACACCAAAAACAACAACAAAAAAGGAAACAGTTTTCAAAATAAAACAGAACCGCTTCATAATAAAAGTGAAACAGTATTTTAGTTTACTTACAGACACAAAAATAAGGTAATAAATTAAATTCACACGCCAACAATTACTATGCAAAGACATGTAGAAATGTAAGAAGATCAAAAATTGTGGTTATAAATCCATTTTAGCTAAGCTGTAATGTAACCGTTCTATTTATTTACGAACATGAAGTTTGCGAGCCATCTTCAAAAAATTTATACTCCCATTACTTTACCGCAAATTAGCCGCTAATTAGTTGCGACAGAAAAATTGGTCTTACTTTCTCTTAGTGCATTTATTGTATGCTTCGCTAAGTACATTTCATGATTTATTTGGATATCTTTTTCGAAGAAAATACCTAAGCGCATTCGTCTATATCTATTATTTATACCTATATGTATCAACTCTGATGTTATTCAAAATTTTTTCTTAACAGGCTGCTAGGAGAATATACTCATGATAAAGTAGCCCCATGAAAAAACGAGGAAAATTTTTGCAATAGGAAACGAGTGTAGTTATGCTCAATCGCGCGCGGGAGGAAAATTTCAACTTGTTTGCTATATACACATGCGATGATACGCCTTGTATGAGTATGCATATGTTTTTAAATGGATCAACGAGCACAAATCCGTACGAGGGGATCAACAAAGAGTTAGCTGACTTTATTATCTGAAATATTTTCTCTCCTTTTAACACAAACCTTTTTTCTAGATTTACTTCAAAATTTTTTGCTTGGTTGAAGTCATCCGTGAGAGGGACCGAGAAGAAAACTTAGGTGGATGTGGACCGTATCTCAGGTTTTCCTCAACAAATAATTATTAGTGTTTTTCTCTGCTGTAGCAGTTTTGCTTGAAGTGTAGGTACTGGAAGTAAAAAGAAGCCAATGGTATGGACAGCAGCACATATTTCTGTAAAATATGGGCAACAAAAAACTGTCCGAACTGATACAAATCTTATTTTTTATTCCTTCAATAAAGAGCCCGCCAGCTACTGCAAAAAAATTTTCAACATTTGTTAGAACTTAATAAATTTTTATAATACAAAATGAGCCTGTCCGCGCATAATCACATACATCTAGTAGATTAATGTTGCATGTAATGGCGGTTCGGCTTTCTCAAGGTACGCTATTGCTATACACTTTCACGTGGTCCACTGATTGAGTTCTGTTGAACGCGTCAAATATTATTCATTCCGCAGGCGACGTGGCACGGCAGCATGTATACATACATAATGTCAAATGGAGTGATATCAAGCCTAAAGAACAAATAGCAAAAGTAAGAGGACAAATACAAAGTATTGAAGCGTTGCAGTAAATGCTGTGTGTGGATAGAGGCAATTGCTCTCACCATATCTATCATGCAGTGTGATACTCGAGTTCAAAGCTCATCGGACCATAAGAGCTGATTGATCAATACCGGCGAAATTCACGTACAACAGGTCCGCCGTGTAGAAATATTTTTATGACGCTGAGTCTGGGCAGAGCTCACAGAGTGATATTAGTGTGTGTTCGCATAACGGTACTCCGTACGGCATAAACTATCGAGTGAAAGAGAGCGAAAAAGAGAAAAAAGTAATAGAAAAAGATCAGAGCGGCTATCTATACAATCAAAATGATCTGGGCGCAACACAGAAATTCATGTTAGCTATGCCGTCCTCCGCCCTTTAACACATATAACTTGGGTAAATGTTTGAGGTATTTTATGATGAAATTTTGTATCTCATTTCCTGGGCATCACATCTCAGACTCGCGCATATTTAAAATGACGATATCGACTATACACCACGGCCAATATGACATTTCGAAAAAGCGAAACAAGTGCGATACAATGTTCGATTTACCGCACAGCGATAAAGCGCGTGAAATATTTGTGTAGGTGGGTGTTGACTTAGTGACGCAGAATAGAAAATTAGTAAAATATTGGACGATGGGACGTGGGCACCGCCCACTTTTAAAAGAAGGGCAACGTTTAAAAAGTTTTGCAAGCTGTATATTAGGGAAGAAAACACGCTGAGTCAGTCTAATGTATTCGCTGTACACCCGAAGTCTAGGCTTCCTTACTTGTTTGGTCTTTCTTTTATATCAATAATCATCCAACAGTCGCATGTTATGGTACTACTTTCACTATTCAAGAGTAATATTCAATTGCAAATCTTCATTACATTTTCCATTGTCACAAAAAGTGGTTCTCTATGGAAGCCAGTCCTCCACTGCCGCTTTATAGTACGTGTGTGTGCCCAGAAGAAGCTTTGATACTATACTAGTTTTTCAGATAAACTGTTGAACTACAAGTAGTCCGAATTATAGACAGATAACAGAATCGTAATTCATTTATTACCATCTCCAATCAACACATTTTTGGTTGATAAAACCAGTTATAATATTTATGACTCATTCCTGCTGCCCAGGAGCAGATCTACAGTGCGCATGGGTTGTGATACACTCCAGCACACAGGAAGTGGCACTTTAGTCAAAAGCGACTGCAGCGAGAACTAGTGGTCAATATTGCCAATAATTTGCTGGTCATCTCGTGATTGATGTTGGTATTCACCTACTTGCGTGAATAAGCTACATTAACATCATCTTTGGAGTACTGCAAAAATGGATGCGTCTTTTACATTAAAATAACTTTATTGAATAGAAAACTGAATTTGAATTTCTTCAACAAATCCTTTCCAAACGAGTCTCGTTCCAGTATATAAGAAATCTTCTAGCAAAGTATAGAGTTCCTCACATTCCCGTAGTTGTCATCACTAGGTGATATCAGGTGATCATTACCGACGCAGCGCAACTAAATTACCAATCGGATTAGCATTTGATATAAGCAAATTTTGAACGAGATCACAACTGCAGCATCACAGTGAGCCGTTATTATGCATGCGTCCCCTCACGCGCAAATGGATGACTGATAGCTGGGAATAAACATAAATGCATACATTTTTATACTGTTTACGTTACAATGATCATAGTATGTGTAGCACCGCAAACAAATGTTAATATGTATATAATACATAATAAATGTCAAGGCGCGATAACCTCCGAAGAGATCTAAGGCCGAGCTTCTCTTCTAATTTGCGTCGTGCTCCTCTTGCTTTTTCCCTACAATTGGCCGGACGGGACCTACATGTTTTATGCCGACTCCGACGCATCTGCAAGGCAGATGAGTTTTCACTGAGAGCTTTTCATGCAGAATACACCCGAGCGCTTGCCAAACACTGCCGAGGGGCGCACCCCGCTTAGAAAAATTTTCTTCTAATTGAAAAACCTTATTTCTAAAATTTGATGTTGCTTTGCCCGGGGTGGAACCCAGGGCTACGGTGTGGTAGGCGAGCACGCTTACACATCAGCACCACGTGTGGCACTTAAAAGAAATATTGCGTTTTTCCTGAATGTGACCTCGGCCATTTTGGACGCAACTCTTTTTTTTAATTTGAAACATTATTTTTGTGTAAAGATCTTTTGTTCTCTTTTGGGGTTTTCCAGGTCTTAAAATTTACTTTATGGTTTGACATAGACGGATCGCACCAAAGATGTTTGTCTAAAAATTAAAACTAGCAATTTGCCTTGAAGGTAGGCAGTTAGGTGTGTATTATGTGATGCGAACCAGGTCGCCCGTGTAGCTTATGAAAAGATGATTTCATGTCATAAAAAGCTACTTTGAACATTCTGAGTACTACCTCGGTATGTATTTCAACTAGGCCGAGTTGCTTTAATATTTGGAATTTCTATATCCGTGTTAATCTACCCAACATTTTTCAAAAAGGCCTTCCCAGTATCTTCAGTTTTTCGAGCTGAATGCCTGGCATTATACACAGAATGCCCAAAACAGGATCTTTTTGCAGTTACGGGACGGCCGTACACCTCTGCAGTGCCAGACGCTGGAATATCTTCCTCTCGCATGCGTAGCCTAAGGTGCAATAGAACTGTCAGGCGCTAGTGATAGCTTTCATGGTGTAAGCCCTAGAGCATAGTCACATTGAGACACTTGTGTCCTCCTTTCAATTTCATTCTTTCTCTTTTACTTTTGCCGAGCTTTTTTCGAGTGAAAAACTTCGAACTTTGTCTCTACTGCTACGCCCCATGGGTATGCCTCTGACGTCAGGTTTTTTATCCACTCACCCTACGTTGCCTAGCTGACCTTAGCCATCTCTCATCTCCATCGATGTCCCCTATGTATCAGCGATCCACGACTGTTGCGGATATTCAAGAGTAGCGGTTTGAAGCAGCTATACGTTTCTTGCATGCCCCCACTAGCCTCTGAGCTGTCTATAGAGCGCAGCTAGAGCTATATGCTGCTGGCTATCAATAATATACATAGAGAATTTTCCAGTTATATATTCCGACGTCGAATGGAGCCTAATCAACAAAATACACCCGATTCCGTAATAAACGACTACTGCGAGCTGCCAAAGATCAAATGCCAGGGAGACAGTAGAACACTTGTCTGTAAGATGCCGGCTCTAGCTAGAGCCGGCTGAGGCGTTCCTCTGGGAATCCGTTTCTAGAAGACCTCAGAGGAGATATCAGTGAATAAAGCAATCACACGAATATTCTTAATTTTATCAACAACTCTGGCTGGTTGTAATACATTGACGTAACATTCCGTAGCTTTTAGACGGAGTACATGCAATCAAAACGACTTAATAGCGTACTTGGGCGGCAGGGTCGCAGCCATTTATCCTCCACCGTACCTATCTACCCGATGACATATTTCTACTCTGAAATTAAACTTGAAATATTTATTTTCGGCCTGTCTACAATTTTCAAGAAGTTGCATAAGAACGCAGGGAATCTTCCCGGCAAGTTTTTTTCAGAACCTGACGACGGCGACCGTGTAATTCTAAAAAAAATAATATATTTGGAAGCAACTGCATACGTTGGTAGCTTTTTTATGTAGCGGTTTGTTAGGAAATCGATAAAGACAGATAGAATGATATGGATGAGAGGGAGCGGCGGAAGGTATGTAGCGAGAGATGGATACATATTCAAAGAGGAAGCGAGTGAAGAAAAGTACAGAGAAGTATACACAGGAGCATGGTCCGAGAGAGGGAGAGGGGGAGTAAGTGATAAAAAGCTTCCTAAAAGTCATGTACACATAGATCAAAGTTTAAAACCTCTTTACTAATAATTTGAATACAACAATAACATGAAACCCGCTACATAAGTCCTGACGAAAAAACCCGGTAATTATGACTGATATCTGATTTTAACCGCTGAGAAAAAAAATCAATATATGAATGAGGTAAATCAAAAAACACAAAATATGAATACTCAAGAGCAAATACATTTGTTGCATCATTTAGCTGAACATTAGGGCAGTCATGCAACACAACTAGATTGTGGATATAATACGCTTAACACAACAAAAATTAATAATACTTATCGACTAACAGTAAAAAACAACTAATGACAACAAACAGGACTAATAATGCATTAAATAATAATGAAAAATGATGAGTTTGTTGTTGATTGTGCGACAAAAAAAAAAAAAGAAACCAAAAAAAAACAAGAGATAGGAGTGGAGGTTTTTGGTAAGGAAAAAAAAAAAAAAAGGAGGGGAAGCAGAAAAATAGGATTATTTATGTACTGGAGTTGCGA